>CM072525.1:3935789-4135789 GCA_036898135.1 Oncomelania hupensis | reverse complement strand
TTTGTGTTTATCAACACCAGAATGGGTGCGATAATGTTGTGTGTGCTTTGTTTATAAACAGTGAATCATAGTCACTAATTGACACAAATAAACCTCAGTGTGTTACTGTTATTAATGATACTACAGTCATCGTGAAGGTTTATTTGTTGCACACTGTGGCTTAATGCTGATGTTACTTCGTTATTTGTTAAGTGCTATTTACAATTGCACTGTGTCGTGGGACATAATTATCTTAATAATCAGCTGCAGTGAGATATCTTCATTGGGACATCGTGGATTTCTTGAAACTTTGGAGTTGGACGGATAATTGTGTGTGCAAAAAAATGGTTTTAAGATAAAGGCTGTGACACATTTTCAAGTCAGTGATGTGGACCACTGTGTGGCATGTTTGTAATGTGGACCATTGCATGGCATGTATGTAATATGGACGACTGTGTGGCATGTTTGTAATGTGGACCATTGCATGGCATGTATGTAATATGGACGACTGTGTGGCATGTTTGTAATGTGGACCACTGTGTGGCATGTTTGTAATGTGGACCATTGCATAGCATGTTTGTAATGTGGACCGCTGTGTGGCATGTTTGTATTGTCCACTCCATGCTAGCTCCCTGCACTAAGCAGCAGAGGTACAGACTGGTCATAATTATATATACAAGAGTCAACTAAACGTATTAATAATGATATGGCCGTGGAGTTAGGGGCATAACAAATTTATTTTAGATAACTGAGCTAACACAGATAAGGGTTTTCCTCCACTATAAGCGATAATTGTTGAAGTTGCAGCGTGAAGTTAGCTAGCTTTGCTTTCCTCCTATCTGTGGCCATGGTTTGTTTTACTAACTTATCACTGTCATCTTTGACATCTTTTTGCTTATTTATCCCCTCTCTGCATCTTTCGTGAGCATGATGTGTTTATTTTATCTGCGTCTTTGCAGGTTTTTTTTATTTTTTTTTATGTGTTTGCCGGTTTGTTCCATAGCGTATCCTTTAAAGATTTTTGTTTAAATGTTTCAGATAAGACTGGAGCTGCCAGTGTTGAATTCTATCCATTTGACCATCACCGTCTGTCCTGCAGTCAATCAACAAACAACATCGCCCCTTTCTTTTTGCTCAGCAATAACGAGATAATCACCGTTTTAGGTGCGTCAAGCTTAGCACACACATTTTATGCAAAATCCCACCACAAACCCATTGGTGCGGATATGTGTCGCTGTTGAGGTTGCATTGATCATCGTTTGAAGTTCCTACTAAACACCATCTGCATGATTATGTAAAACACTATCAAGATTGCCATCAGTTTGAGAGGGGAGAGGGGAAACAAGCAGCTGATTGTACAACAAACTTTGGGTGAAAAACACGTCAGGATTTGTGTAACCAACTGTACAGGAAACTACCGGGATTTTCTTTGTGTGTAACAACTGTACAGAAAACTTTCTTTGTGTGACAACTGTATTGTACAGGGACTTTCTTTATGTGAAGAGATAGCAGAATTGTGTGTGGAAAGGTTCCACATTTGTTTGGAAAGACATTTCATTTGTACAAACAGCCAGGATTTGTGTGAAAAGTGATCAAGATGGCCTTTGAAAGCCTGGATGACTTTTTAGATGGCGTGCTGACTCAGGATGTTAAGAAACGATTTACCATTCACGATCAGCTCATCTCCTACCTCAGTGACCCCCAATCATCTTTGAAGTCGGACGACCTTGACCGCTTTGTGGACGGTCTGGCAGGATGGGTCAGCTGCAGCAACTACAAGGTCAGTTCAGTGTGGTCATTGTGGTTATTTGTGTTGATGGGTTGGACTGTTCCGGGGTTGGCCATGTGATGGTGGGATTGGTGGTCAGTGCTTCATCAAGTTCATGTTTTTGGGATAAATTTCCTTTGTTTGTGTTTGTAAGGATTTGTTTGTGTGGTTTTTGATAATTGGTTTTTCTTTTTGTGAGACATTCATTTTTAGAATGTGATGGTGGTTGTTTCCATTTGATTTGTTGATCCATTTGTGAATTGTTCGGATCATCATCATCATCATCATCATCATCATCATCATCATCATCATCATCATCATCATCATCATTGTGTGTATCATCAACATCATCTTTAAAACGTTATTGTCAACATCAGTGTCATAAATAACATCATTGTTTTCATTGTCCTATAATCATAATTTTGATTATCTCATCATTATCATTACTGTCACAGACTTGCGTTTGTTCGCCTTATTTGTACGTCTTGGAGTATGGTCGTCTGCTCAACTCGCAAAAAATACAATCAAATTTTAAAAAAAAAATAATTTTTTAAAATTTATTTACTTTTGGTTTTTATTAAAAGACGCGCAGTGTAATTACTTCCCTTAGCGAGGTGATGCATGCGCACATCGTAGGTTCAGCGCATTTGTGTTCCGGTTTCCTCCATTCTGCTCAGTGTTGTGTACTAGTGTGAAAAATGAAGCAAAGTTGTGATGGAGGCCGTTCTCCGGATCTGAATAAAGATGAATTAAAAAAATAACAGCAGGCCAGATATGCACTTTTGTGAAAGTCTACAAGGAAAAGTGGCTTTGCCTGACTACATCTCCCAAAAGGCCAGCGTTTGCACTTTGTGCACAATTGACTTCACTGTTGCAAATAGCGGTTGTAACAAATGCTAAAGCATCAATAATATCAAATTCAAAGTCACATTAAAAGTTTGAAGAAGCTGCTAAAGCCCATACATCCATCAAAAGTCTTTTCCAGGCGCATATGAAATCCACTGTTGCCGAATACGTGCATACATTGTAACCTGAAGTATGTGTGATGTGTTGCTTATTTCAAAAAAAGTTTATTTGCCCTATTCTGCAAAATGTTGACCTGAACTATTTACTTGTCCATTCATTTTTATATTTCTATCTATATTTAATTTGTTTAGTAAACACGCATTTCAATATATATTTCAATGTATTTCAGTGCACAATGTCAATATTAATGTGTTACAAGAACAAAAAAGTCCGTTAGTCGATACGAAAAAATCTGGTCAAAGCTTCTAAAATGTGGTTTTGAGCAGCCTGGAGTACTGTCAACATGTGTTTTGGGTCTACAGGCAAGTCTGCTGTCAGGGTTATTTGTTCTGTCATCATCATTATGTTATAGCCACCACCCGTCATTATCATTAAAACAATAATTATTTCACCATCTTCAGATGATTCTATTCATCCATCAATGATTATCAATCGTCTTTCATTTGATACCAAGGTCTCCTAGACGACGGCTTTAAACATGCTGTAGTGTCTTACTGACCAAATCAAACAGTCATTCAATCAATCAGTCAGTTGTATATAATAAGTGCTTCCTCTGATCTAATGTACATAGCTTTATGACAGAAGCAGTAGCAGTGCCTATAATGGCAGCCAATACTTTGAGACTGTGAAATACCTGGCCATGTTTATAATATGATGGTACCCAAAATATGATACTGTAAAATAACTGTGTACTGTCTTGGACAGATGGACAGAGTACTGCTCTGACCTTTACAACCATACACCAAATGGAGACCCATCAGTTCTAGCATGTCCCGAGAGCAGAGAAGAAGAAGAAATCCTCCCAATTCTCCGGGAAGAAGTTGAGGCAGCAGTGCAATCGCTGAAGAAAGGGAAGTCAGCGGGAGTGGACAACATACCAGCGGAACTGCTACAAGCAGGAGGAGAAGCGATGACTGATGCTCTCACCATTATCTGTAACAAGATCTGGCAGAGTGGGGAATGGCCTACACCATGGACCAAGTCGCTTGTCATCACTCTTCCCAAAAAAGGTAACCTTCAGGAGTGTGAAAATTACCGCACCATCAGCCTCATCAGCCATCCCAGCAAGGTCCTCCTGAAAATAATACTCAACAGGTTGAAACCACAAGCTGAACAAATCATAGCTGAAGAACAAGCAGGATTCATGGCAGGGCGAAGTACCACTGAACAGATTTTCAACCTCAGAATAATCTGTGAGAAATACCTACAGCACCAACAACATCTATATCATGTGTTCATAGACTTCAAGAAGGCATTTGACCGAGTCTGGCATGCAGCTCTATGGGCAACCATGAAAGTTTACAACATCAGCCCTAAAATTATAGAAGTCATCAAAAGCCTGTATGACAAGGCTACCAGTGCAGTCCTCCATAACAGCGTCATCGGGAACTGGTTCAGAACAACAATCGGTGTGCGTCAAGGATGCCTACTCTCTCCAACACTCTTCAACATCTTCCTAGAGCGCATCATGTCAGATGCTCTTGCAGATCACGAAGGCACAGTCAGCATAGGGGGCAGAGCAATCTCCAATCTTCGTTTTGCGGATGATATTGATGGATTGGCTGGAGAGGAACAAGAACTTGAACAGCTTGTACAGAGGCTTGACACCACCTCCAGAGCTTATGGAATGGAAATAAGTGCAGAGAAGACCAAAATGATGACCAACAACACCAATGGCATCAACACGGACATCAAAGTACAAGGCCAATCCCTCAACACAGTGCACAGCTTCAAATATTTAGGAGCCATTGTGTCAGACAATGGGTCTCGACAGGAAGTCCTCTCCAGGATCGCACAAACAACTGCTGCCCTGACAAGGTTGAAGCCCATTTGGAAAGACAGAACCATCAGTCTACATTCCAAAGTAAGACTGCTGCGCTCTCTGGTCATCTCCATCTTCCTATATGCTTGCGAAGCATGGACCCTCTCAGCAGATCTCCAACGAAGAATACAAAGCATGGAGATGAGGTGCTACAGAAGACTTCTGTGCATTTCCTATACCCAACACATCACCAACATTGAAGTCCGACAGACCATCACACAAGCCATTGGACAACACGATGACCTGCTCACAGTGGTGAAGAAACGGAAACTCCGATGGTATGGCCACGTCACCAGATCATCAGGCCTTGCAAAGACCATTCTGCAAGGCACAGTGCAAGGAGGTAGAAGAAGGAGGAGACCGAAAAAGAGGTGGGAGGACAACATTCGAGAATGGACTGGTTTGACACTGAGCGAAGCCATGAGGGCTGCTGAGGACAGAGAAAGATGGAGTATGCTGGTTAAGCGATCATCTGTGGTGCCCCTACGACCTTCGGGTTATGGGACAGGATAGGATAGGAAGGAAAATAACTGACCTGCCTATAATGGCACCCAATACTGACTGTGAAGTACATGATCATGCCTATAATTGCACCCTATTCTATGATTTTGTGAAGTACCTGACCATGTGTAGTAATGGCATCATATATACTATGATATTGTGATGTACCTGACCATACCTATAAAGTATAATGACAGGGTCTCTATTATGATACTATGAAGCACATGACCATGCATGTAATGGCACCCTGTACTGTCAAGTACAGTACTATACTGTCAAATACCTGACCATGCAAATTGATGATCAGTGTGCTTAGTGAAGGCATTGCATGACCATCACACCACAGATAAGGTGGTAAAGGTAAAGGTGGTCCCATAGCCTTGTGGTCGTAGGGGAGCGTGATGTTGGAGATCACACTTATCTTGGGCCAGCGTAATGAGGGTGATGTTCATCTCTCTCCCTCGCTGCTTTACCTTCCCCACCCTTAATTAAGAGAGTAGGTACTCAGTCACAGTTTAGTCAACTGGGGGTGTTGTTATTTGTCACTTCACGTTTTGCAGTCACCCATCCAAGTGCTAACCGCACTGGACGGTGCTTAACTTGCGACACAGTAGCGAGTGATCCAACCACTGCGCTATCCGACACACCACAGATATCTTTCCCTTACTGCAGACACATATCTACTAATCATGTTTATTTAGAATTTTCTTGCTACAGTGCCCTGGGTGTGATTGTGTGTGTATGTAGTAGATCTCTGTACTCAGTTGGAAATTTCAGCAATTGTTAACTTGTTTTTTTAGGATCTGAGTGTAGACTGTTAAAAACTATTATTTTTGGGTAGGCGGGTCTACCGTTTTGAGTATTGTATGTGTTTGTTAATATTATAAATGAATTAAAATGTGTGTGCTTGTCTAGGTCTGTGTGTGTATCTCTGTATATCGTGTGTGTGTGTGTGTGCGTGTGTGTGTGTGTGCATTCACCTCGCTGAGCACTCATTACTTAGCCATCAGTCTGCACATTGCTGGTAGGCCATAGCTGGAATGCAGAATTAATGAACTTGCATATTTCAAAATCAAACAACTTGAAATCCTTCATCTTCTCTAACATGTACTTGTGTGTGGGGTGGGATGGTGGAGCAAGGAATGCACAAGCCACAAGTGGCATCACAAAGTCAAACAGCTATTTAGTTGTAGAGGGTGGAGTGGTTTTTTTTGGTGAGAGTGATGTCTGATCTCGTCTCCTATCACCATCATCATTCCTACTTTTCTGATCCAGACCACCGCCATCACACCAGAGCCCCCCCACCCCCCATACCCCTCACTTCTTAAAAGCTCTCCTCCTCCCTCCCTTATCTTTTATATTTTATATTCTTTTCATTTTTGTATTATATCTTTGCATACTTTATTAGTATCATGTTTTTCTTTTACTTCTTTGCGTATGTATTTCGATGTTAACATTAAGTATGAATGCATGAGAACTGTGCATTGAACTGATGTCATTGGGAAAAATAGAAAAAAATAGAAAAATAAATAAATTATTATTATTAGTAGTAGTACTTATTAGTATTATTATTATTATGGTAGTTGGGGGTTGAAGATAGAACTACAGAAGTGATGGAAAATGAGCTTCAGAACTAATTGATGCTGGACTAACGATGTTATTTTAAAAAAAAAAACAAATTCCTTACATGCCTGTTGCTCCTAAGCTGCAAAAGGTTAAGCAGCCTTTACTCTACTTAGCTGTTATTAGTGTTAAAGTACCGTCGCGTTTAGCTGTTAAACAACTGTCACTTTTGCTGTGCATGTAAATTTGTGGTGTTTCACTTGATCCTTAAAACGATTGTCAGCTTTCAAAAGAACCGTTGGTGAACTTGCGCTTGAAGAAAGTACTTTCAATTGACTACTTCAGCATGGTTTTGTCTTTTGTGTGTGTGTGTAAGTCCAAAAGTGTTTTTATAAGGGTCGTCACCCAACAACAATCCTTGCTTCAGTTCATCATCTGTGTTTTGCATCAGTCCAAAAGCATGATTAAAAATTATGACTTAGTGCTTGAAACTCCATAGGTCTGTCGTAGTGTTTCTTTTACTTTTATACTTGTAGGGTACTTGATGTAGTTTGCATCTACCTGACACTGCTGTAAAGATTGCCTAGTGTTTCAAACTCCATTGGTCTATTTAAGTATCGTCGTGTTGGTTTTGTGGGTTTGCACCCTAAGGCTCTCTTTGACAGTATGACAACACTAGGCTGGAAACAGCTACATTTGAACCCTGTAGGTCATTAAAACCCACATTCCTTTTTATTTAATCTTTACAGTATTTAAAACTTTAAAAACTGTCGACAAACCACTATTTTTCCCCTCAGTATGTGGTGTTGAGTGGTAGGGAAGGATAAATGGGGAAAATGTAACATAAAAAGAAAACAAATAAGGACAGAGCCAAAATCAATAGTTTCCCAGTTTTCGCTGGGGAAACTAAAAATGGTCATTTTTTGAAAGTACTGTAATGTCTCAGAATGTAGGCATAATTCCTACTCCACTCCCCGCAACCCCAATAACGATGTTTGTGAACTATCCAGTGCTATGAATAATTGGGAACCGTACTAATGCATGGCATAATGGTGAGGCATAGCAGGGAACATGAATCCAACACATCTTCAGTGCAATGCGAAAGAATAGGGTGGGTATATATATATAACTACAGGTAAATACAGAGCAGCGCCAAACTAGCCCAGGTGCAAACAGACCCATTCCAGCTAAAGGTTAGAGGTATAATCACATTGACTGTCTGCACACATGTGAGGTGCACGCCAACGCACGCACATATTGTTTCACTCTCTATATTTATCCACATTCTACCTCCCATTGGACCTGCCAACTTGCCTCCAAAGCCTGATCCTCAATACTGCAAAAACCAAAGACTCTAAATTATATTGTATATTAGGATTAAACCCTCCTTGGTAAAATCGTGTTTGTATAGAGTGCATGTGAGTCAGAACAAGTATTCTGGACCTGATGAAAATGTTTTGAATAGTTTTGGGAGCTTGTGGGGTGTTGGGTTTGGGGATTGGTGGGAATGTGGGTGGGCAGTAGTGATGTTGGGGATGGTTGTGAACTGTTTACACTCGACTAGTATAGCCCCACCACTGACAACTAGTGTAACTACCACTAACCACAGTGTTCAGTTTGAATTGTAGGAAGTGCAGGTCCCTGCTCCCATTGCCCGTTTATTATATCACCTTGTTGTTGTTGTTGTTGTTGTTGTTGTTGTTGTTGTTTTAATTGCAAGTTTAAGTTTTCAAACCACAACGGTAAAGCAGCATGGTAGCAGAAGTTGCAGCAGTGTTCGTATGACGTTGTCGACTGTGCTGCAGTGTGCACTTTTACTGGTGTCACTGATCTTGTTACTTGAGCATGGCCTGATGGTATGGAATTATGAACTGTGCAAATAGACATAGAATTTGATTGGCAAGTAGGTTTTTTGCGCTATTTTTAACTTTTCCTGAATGGGTCACAAGATTTGGTAGAAACTATAAATAGAGCCTCTTTTGCTCTTAGCTACCTTTAGGCTTGAATCTTGTTTTGTTGGTCGTATTTCTTCCTTTTGGTTTTCCTCTACTTTGATCCTCTTTTTCTGATCTTTTTTAATTTTTTTATTTCTTTAGAACTCCGCACAATTATATTTGTAATCCGTTCCTTCCTCAGTTACTGTTTCTATTTTCTTTTTTAATCTGCACGTTTGGTAAATTATGTGAAATGGACCTTCCTTGTCTGCACGTTTGGTTACAATGGGCGTTGACAACAAACCTTAGACTTAACCTTCCCCTTTAGTGTGCAGTCAAATCAAAGGTCATCGTGACCTCTGTTATTATCTCATGTTTTGTTTTGCTTAACAGTGTGTCTGTTAGGGGGGAAAGTTTGGGTGTAGCAATGTAGTGTCTGTGTGTGTGTGGGTGTGTTTGTGTGTGTATATATATTTTTTGTTTGTGTTTGTTTACAAGGGAGCTCTTTGGGTGCCTTACTTAAATCTTTGGATGCCCAAACATTTTTTTTTTTTGGATGCCCAAAGACAAATAACTTCAAATACCAATAAAATGAAAGTACAAATCAAATGACAAGGAACATCTGATTGAGATACACAAACGCTCATATTTTGGCAATTGGGAAAATGGCAAATAAATATTAGCTGGTTATGAACACATGATTTGAGTCTCAGATTTAGTAATATGATAAGTAAAAGTAAATATACAGGATCAAGATGTTAAAAAAAAAGGAAACGTTTTAAAAGAGAGAGAAAAAAAAGCACTGAACCTTAGCACCCAAGTAAGTTATTGGCAATCTAGAAATGCATGTTTTTATTATATTTAATCACTTTTATATAGCTCTTTTCCAGTTCAATAGCTGCTCATCGCTGTGCGTGTGTATGTGTCCACATGTATTTTTTTATAATCATATTTTCCACTCAAAAACAGTATAGCACAACCCTAAATATAGAGAAATCGCATCTACTTCATTTTAACGAAAAATGGGGGTAGACAAGTGGGTAAATTATACATGCCTGTAAACTGCCCTACGAAAAAAAAAGGTTTGCAGTGCAGATTACCCATCATTCCTGTACGTCATTCATAAATCTTTTTATTGTTATCAAATACAACATTTGATTTGTAAATATCACTGAGAAAAAGAACACTCTGGTATTGTATCCAGTTTGGTAAAATTCCCGATTGATCGGCTTATACACTTGTGTGTGTGGGTGTGTGCGTGTATGTGTGAGTGTTTTGAACTTAAAATTGATAACATTTTCTTTCAACCAGCCATCATTTCACGACTTGAAGAATTGTCAAGCATGTTTCAGAAAGAGAGAGAGAGAGAGAGAGAGAGAGAGAGAGAGAGAGAGAGAGAGAGAGAGAGAGAGAGAGAGAGAGAGAGAGAGAGAGAGAGAGAGATTTATAAGGGATACAAAAGTGAGAGGAAGAGGGGACGGGAGAAAAACAAACTGCAAAGAATACGGCTTGGTCAAGGTACACGACTCGTGCAGGCTTGGATCCTCGTAACAATGCAAACAGTTGCTTCCCTTGGTCTATTTGCCCACCATGGCAAAGAGGTCTGTTGGCTGGAATGAATGTAATGAATCGATGACTTAACGCTTTACAATTTGACAGTCTAGCCTTTCTCAAAATTAATGGCGAACTTAACCTGTCACAAGACAATCACGAATGTTGTCCTCCCACCTCTTTTTCTGTCTTCCTCTTATTGTTAATGGGGTGTATGGGCTGAGCGGTGTGGCTGTGTACTGCGCACTGAGCATGCTGTAGTATCAGGACCACACAATGTTATGATGGTTCAGTGTGGATGTGGACAATTGCTGTGTGCGGTTGAGAGGGAGCCAGTGGCAGAGAAAGATGGAGTGGGTGTTGGCTGTAGTAGGATGGTGTCTCGGAGGGCAGACAAATGAATACCCAAAGTTTGCGTCTGTGTCTTTGTGTGTTTTTCGCTCCCTTTTGCCTTTGTGTGTGTGGGTGTAGGTGTGTGGGTGTGTGTGTGTGTGTGCGCGTGTGTGTGTGTTTGCGGGGGAAGGGGGTAGAAAAGAAAGATGTGTTGTGTCAGAAAACTTGACCCAACATCTTTAGTTTCAGCTTGCGCGCATTCATAGGTTCACTCAGTAACGTCTACAGGGAGGTTTTCATTTTCACGTCGTCCAAATTTAAGAACGGCACTTCTGTTTTCTGCACTTGGCAACTGACTTGGACTTGGGAACAAAGTAGGATTATTATTTTTCAGTAGATAGATTATCAATGCTTAATGGACAGCAATGCTTTCTAGTGACACAGTGAACGCTTTTCACCGTTTCAAATGACCTGTTATAAGCTTCGTTAAATTTGATAAGACCTTTTTATGCATCTTGGGTATAACAGGGGCTGTAATACATTGACAGCAGGACAAGCTGTAGATGTTGATCTGTTGAGTTTCAAGTTAGGTCTTTCTGTAATCTGCTGTGTCATGTTTTGTTGGAATTCTGTAATCACCACCCATGTGGAAAAAAAATGGAGACTGCCGTCATCCAAAGCGTGACAGCAGTGCCATTCAGACCAGGGGTTGAAGAGGACTTGAAGCACACTAGATGTTCACCTTTCATTAGCTTATACCATTCGGTACGCATATAAATATGCACTTGTTCATGTATACATGTGCTTGTACATAGGAAGATATTTTGGAACATATTTGTCACTCCACCATGCTTTAGGCGACCATCCTGCAAAACACGGCGCAAGGAGGCAGAAGAAGATGGAGACAGAAAAAGAGGCGGGAGGACAATATTCGAGAATGGACTGGATTGACGCTGAGCGAAGCCATGAGGGTTGCTGAGGACGCAGAAAGATGGAGTACGCTGGTTAAACGATCATCTGTGGTCCGATCTCCAACGACCTTCGAGTTACAGAATAGGATAGGACCATGCTTCCTCAACGAAAGCACAACAGCCAAAGCCTAGTAGTACCACCCAAGACAAAGGGAGAAGATAGCAGGTCCACCACCCCATCCCAATCTACTCCCATACTTACTATACACCCAAAACACCAACAGACAGATAGCAGTAGTAAGGTGGCCAATGCTCACGTACAACTTATACTAGGCGGCTCGGATTATTTTATTTTCAGAACAATATTTTATGCCAATTTGAGTCAACTGTGGCTCGTTGTTGATTTGCTGTTCACGTAAGTAATCCAGGTTTATTTTGTTTGAGCTGACTGTGCTAATGTCATGCGCACTTAGTGATGGTAATATTTAATGTTTGTTTTACCTGTAGTGTAGGCTGATTGCGACTAGGTCAGGCTGACATGGTGGATGTCTTCACACAAGTCATAGCTAATACTGGTTGTAGGGCTAAAAGGAGACCAGGGTCTGATGCATAGCGCGGGTGTAAACACTATTGTCCTACCTAGACCAACACAAGTCAACTTCTTCTTCTTCTTTTTTTTTAGTAGATTATCGTCACCGACACAGTTGCATATAGGGGACAGTAAACTAAGGCTGGTTGCATTGATTGGCCAATCTAGGTTATAAAAGACTAAAACTAAAGTAAAAACCTACAACATCCCTAAATGTGGAAGATACAAGAAGATAAAAATATAAAGGTTAAAATCAAAAAAGGCAACCAAAAAAACAACAACACAAAAAACAAACAAACAAAAAACAAAACAAAGAAAAACAACAATGAAGTCAACAGTGTGACAGATTCTGAGATAGCCTTTACATTGCGGTCCTAAGCAACTGACCTTGACCGCATTACTTGTCCAATGCAAATCATTATAAGCCACGGTTTGTCCCAGACTTTGTATTGTCGCAGTCTATATAAAGCAACACAGTTGTAATTTTTCTGCAGGCCAATGGATCCCGTATGGATTTAAGTCATTGTCAGAGCATGCAGCTACAGTAATTGACAGCTGGCGGTGGGTGTTTACAACAGGAACTTGGAGCCTGACTTGGCTCAACAGGAGGCCTGCTTGTGGAGCT
Organism: Oncomelania hupensis; assembly: GCA_036898135.1. Classification (NCBI taxonomy): domain Eukaryota; kingdom Metazoa; phylum Mollusca; class Gastropoda; order Littorinimorpha; family Pomatiopsidae; genus Oncomelania; species Oncomelania hupensis. The sequence continues at coordinate 4,123,187 of CM072525.1, read as the reverse complement.
ATAGATCGATATAGTACTGCGTTGTCAAATGATCCATCCATCGACATTGTGGCCAGTCTAGTGGTTGTGGCGATATCTAATTTTTCCTATAAACTTACTGGTCCCCGGTTGGTTCTAAGCTTACAATTTTGTCAGCAGACATTATTATAACTAATCATCAGTGAAACCGTTCATACAATGTCCATAACTGCTTTGTAACATGACCTCGGCATCTGCTTCGAGCTGGTCCAGATGTGATTGGTTCTTCTGGATTGTGTATAAACTTCTTTACTCCCAGTCTGCAACTTTGTGCCAATCACTGACTCGGCATAATGTGTGTAGAATCAGCATTGTTGCTCTGTGTGCGTATATCCATTACTGTACTGTCAAATGCTGACCCACCAACACAACACTGCTTCTTTAGCTTGACTTACAAAACTCTTCAACTCTCCATGAACTCTAAAAGTCATTTCAGAATTGTTTGAATCATGGTTGTTGCTATGTACATGTATATGCAGATCTATAGCAACTGTTTTGTGATACCATAGATAACCCACCCAGGTCTATAACAACTGTGTTGTGATACCACAGATAACCCACCCACGTCTATAACAACTGTGTTGTGATACCACAGATAACCCACCCAGGTCTATAACAACTGTGTTGTGATACCACAGATAACCCACCCAGGTCTATAACAACTGTGTTGTGATACCACAGATAACCCACCCAGGTCTATAACAACTGTGTTGTGATACCACAGATAACCCACCCAGGTCTATAACAACTGTGTTGTGATACCACAGATAACCCACCCAGGTCTATAACAACTGTGTTGTAATACCATAAATAACCCACCCAGGTCTATAACAACTGTGTTGTGATACCACAGATAACCCACCCAGGTCTATAACAACTATGTTGTGATACCACAGATAACCCACCCAGGTCTATAACAAATGTGTTTTGATACCGCAGATAACCCACCCAGGTCTATAACAACTGTTTTGTGATACCATAGATAACCCACCCATGTCTATAACAACTGTTTTGTGATACCACAGATAACCCACCCAGGTCTGTAACAACTGTTTTGTGATACCACAGATAACCCACCCATGTCTATAACAACTGTTTTGTGATACCATAAATAACCCACCCAGGTCTATAACAATTGTGTTGTGATACCATAGATAACCCACCCAGGTCTATAACAACTGTGTTGTGATACCACAGATAACCCACCCAGGTCTATAACAACTGTGTTGTGATACCACAGATAACCCACCCAGGTCTATAACAACTGTGTTGTGATACCACAGATAACCCACCCAGGTCTATAACAACTATGTTGTGATACCACAGATAACCCACCCAGGTCTATAACAAATGTGTTTTGATACCGCAGATAACCCACCCAGGTCTATAACAACTGTGTTGTGATACCACAGATAACCCACCCAGGTCTATAACAACTGTGTTGTGATACCACAGATAACCCACCCATGTCTATAACAACTGTTTTGTGATACCACAGATAACCCACCCAGGTCTATAACAACTGTTTTGTGATACCACAGATAACCCACCCATGTCTATAACAACTGTTTTGTGATACCATAAATAACCCACCCAGGTCTATAACAATTGTGTTGTGATACCATAGATAACCCACCCAGGTCTATAACAACTGTGTTGTGATACCACAGATAACCCACCCAGGTCTATAACAACTGTGTTGTGATACCACAGATAACCCACCCAGGTCTATAACAACTGTGTTGTGATACCACAGATAACCCACCCAGGTCTATAACAACTGTGTTGTGATACCACAGATAACCCACCCAGGTCTATAACAACTGTGTTGTGATACCACACATAACCCACCCAGGTCTAGAACAAATGTTTTGTGGTACCACAGATAACCCACCCAGGTCTATAACAACTGTGTTGTAATACCATAGATAACCCACCCAGGTCTATAACAACTGTGTTGTGATACCATAGATAACCCACCCAGGTCTATAACAACTGTGTTGTGATACCACAGATAACCCACCCAGGTCTATAACAACTATGTTGTGATACCACAGATAACCCACCCAGGTCTATAACAAATGTGTTTTGATACCGCAGATAACCCACCCAGGTCTATAACAACTGTGTTGTGATACCACAGATAACCCACCCAGGCCTATAACAACTGTGTTGTGATACCACAGATAACCCACCCATGTCTATAACAACTGTTTTGTGATACCACAGATAACCCACCCAGGTCTATAACAACTGTTTTGTGATACCACAGATAACCCACCCATGTCTATAACAACTGTTTTGTGATACCATAGATAACCCACCCAGGTCTATAACAACTGTTTTGTGATACCATAAATAACCCACCCAGGTCTATAACAATTGTGTTGTGATACCATAGATAACCCACCCAGGTCTATAACAACTGTTTTGTGATACCACAGATAACCCACCCAGGTCTATAACAACTGTTTTGTGATACCATAGATAACCCACCCAGGTCTATAACAACTGTTTTGTGATACCACAGATAACCCACCCAGGTCTATAACAACTGTTTTGTGATACTATAAATAACCCACCCTTCCACCTTCCTAGTCCAGGCGTGGTTCTGTAACTTGCCTGCTAAACTTTTCAACTCCTAACTCTTCCCACTGACTTCCTACGGCTGTTACAGCATGCCATTGCCGGTGATTGATTGATTGATTGTTGCTTTAGGTCCAGCGGACTCTTCCGAGCCAAATCAGGACCGGACAACCCCCAATCCGCATAAAAGATCTGCCGAAACAACCCTAGTGGGAAAATTGAACACCCTCCACCGGCCAGTCACTTTACAATAAAGACATCCCACGCAGGGGACGGCTGAGGCTTTACCCCAACTACTCGAACCCCCGGTTACAAAAACAAAACAGAATACAAACATCATTATAAATCATCAACAAAACACATACATATAAAATGCCTATAGTGCTAAATAATACAATCATAGGAAGCCCTAGTGACCACCCGGCAGAAAGCGTCCAACACTCCCAAGCTGATCCAACAGACCCCATACACAAACAAGGAGTCTTGTCCAGGAAGAGTTTTCAAGAAAAAAGGTAGGTCATTGATCTAGCGAAGAAGAAGATAGTATAGCAGAGTGATAGGACAGAGCAGGAATGGGAAAGAGTAAATGAGGAAGACAGCGACAGTGGGAATTTAAAGCACTAAATTTCCATAAAGTGGGGATACTATTTATACTGAAAACCCCCGGCACTCCAACGGGGGTACTGTTGCCGCAGTGAATCTGTCTTGCCTACAAAGGAAAGACAGGTTTTCAACTGGGGCTTTCACTTTTCCCTTTATAGGTTTGAACAATCTACAGTGGCAAGATTGCTCATGACCCCAAGGGGTATTGCCGGTGATGACGCGGTATCAACTGCAATAGGTCAATGAAGATGTGACTTTTGAGATGACAAGCCAGACATAGACTTCTAATCCATGATCCACAACCTCTGCTTCTTCACTGTGTCTTATAATCTTGGAGCATTTCTCACTGACAAGCAGATTTTTTTCCTTCTAGAATAGTAATATACACTGTATCAATAAATCCATAAAGCTCTGCGTGTTGCTGTGATGGCGGAGACATGGAGACTGGTTCTGCTGAAACAAACTTTCTTTACAAGCGTCTGAGTTTAGTGACTGACGCTGCACAAGATTGCCTACCATCGCTAATGTTAAAAGGACGTAAACTTGGAAGCTAAATAGTGGCATGGAAATACCAAAGAATGTACAGCTTCACAATTAAGCTTGTTTCTAATGGCAGACGGTAAGGAGTATGAATAATGGATTAACCTAACCTGTTATATGATGATCACCCACACACTGCCGTCAAATTTCTCCACAGCCCAGTGTGTTAAAGTGGATTTATTCGATACCGCCAACACGTGTAATGGCTGATTACCTTTCAACATTTGTAATTGGCTAATTATAGCCAAGAGGTCGATCACCGACATTTATGGAAGCACAGCTGGTTTGAAATCTGGGTTTGCGTTTTGCTGACTATGATAGCTATTATTAATAAGTAGTGATTACAATGTTTGTGGTGGTGTTTGGCGCAGGTGTGTCCTCATTTCATCTGCCTGTGTGTTAATAACCACAGCTGAAGTTGAGACGCGGCTTTGGCGTTTTGTGGACTGCAATGTTAATCAATAACATATTTATACTGAATACTCGGATCGTTTCTAATGCTTACTAATGTATGTCAGTTCTTCGTCTATCTCTGCCCAAATAACTCAGTCCGAGCACAAATGATTGATTAATATTTCTTTTCATTTTTTCAAGCTCAGCCCATGCCCCTTCTTCTTTCCCCCTCCACTCCTTCCCCCCACTCTCTCTTTCTCTCTCTCTCCACCCCCACCCCCCAATATGGCTATAGAATACATGCAAGGACAACAGTATTCAATGACTGGCCAGTGTTGGTAGAATATTGCCAGCGACCATCAAGGCTGGATTGATTGGTGTAAGCGACTGTCGATGTGTGGATTGCGGTGTGTGAACTATACAGGCGTATCATGGACAGTAGCCATTCATATCGCGCTCAATCACACACACATTTAGTCGAGAAATAATCATGCGAAAGTTTCAAACTTATGTGCTTAGCCCCCCCACTTTGTGGCAGAGAGAGGGCGAAGAGACAAAACTGCAGCAGATTCCACCATGGAAACGAGGCGCATAGATTGTCCCTAGACAATACCAGTGGTCAAAACGTGTTGCAAGCGATGGTTTTATCTCCGCTTTGGGCCTAGATTTCTTGTTGCCTCAGTCTGTACATTGCAGTGCTGTTGGTTGTCCTGTTTAAAGTCAATGACTGAATGAGATCAATATTTCAAGCTCTTGTGCTAGATAGCATGATCACAGAAGATTTTATTAATCCTACATTATTCAACCTGTGCTTGAAGCTTATGGTGTGTGTGTGTGTTCGTGAGTGCGTACTTGCGTGTGTGTGTGTGTGTGTGTGCTCTGCGCTGTGTTTATTTTTGTGCGCCTGTACCAATTAAATTGACGTACTCCGAGAAGTTTAGCCATGTACTGCTTTTAGAAGACGTTATTATTATTATTATTATTATTATTATTATTATTATTATTATTATTATTATTATTATTATTATTATTATTATTATTATTATTATTAAACGCACGGACGCGGCGTTTAGATTCAAATTTCACAAAGATTAGACGTCCCAAAAAAAATGTTTTGAATATGTTAGCAAATAGTAACCGCTTATACCATGAATTATTTCGCCCCAAACCTCAAAACTCCCCATCCACATAACCAAGTACATAAAGAGACACAGACACACTTGACATGGAAAAATTGACTTGTGATTTCTATGGTACAGAAATTACCCTAGTAGTAATACCAGTACTCTTATTTGAGGTGACTTACGTTGACAGCTGTGGTATAATACAGAGATTAGAGAACAGTACCACTGACTATGGATTGTTAACTACAGAGAAGCGCTATGCACAACTGGCCGGACACGACATGTGGTATGATCATTCAATTTTACAACCACCCTGACCGTTTGCATGTTCTCAGTCCCACCTTTAGAGGAGGAGGAGGAGGAGAAGAAGAAGAAGAAGAAGAAGAAGAAGAAGAAGAGATAGGAGGAGAAGGAGGAGGAGGTAGTAAAGAAGAAGAGAAGACAGAGGTGGAAGTCATAGGAGATATGTACACAACAAATGAACAGTTATCTATACAATGTCGCTAACAACTTCCTCAAGACTTAAAATGGAAGGGAAAAGGAAGAGGACGAAGAGCAACGAGAAGTGGGAGGAGAAGAAAGAAAGAAAGGAGAAGTAAAGAGGAAGGAGGATGAGGAGTGAAAATGAAAACAAGGCAGGGTTATTAGCCCAGTGGCAGTTGGCAGGCAGATGGAATGCAGCGGTTAATCCCTTAAAATGGTGTCACGTGCTATACCAGGTGGACCGCCTATCATAGCTGTCGTGCTGTACGGTATTGTGCTTATAACACGACGTGCTATTTACTGTATTGTGTTTTGTATTAAACAGTGGACATTGTGAGCTAATAGGAGTCGGTTGTTGTGTTGCCGTTCTCCGTTGTTAGCCTGTATACAATATTTGATCAGACGGACAGCTTATACCAATGTTGCTGTACGCGTTGTGTACAGAGTTGTGTTTAAAACGTGGTAGTTAGGCCTACAATATGGAGTGTATAATAAGTACCACGCTGGGATAGTTAGGAAGTTCTCAACCGGCGACTTTAGTCAGTGAAAGGTGACTGGTTTTTTGCTGCTACTACGTCCACACCGTTATCAGTGTACCGCTTATGTAATGGACCTACGTCTGTAATTGTTGGAGTGTATCGGACAGCGCCTTGAGCAGCTCTTGAGCTTGAAAAGCGCTTGAAAAGAACCAATAAATGAACGACTTTGGGACGGGAGATACTCATGTGAAAGTTTGACTGTAGTGTAGGGATGACTGCAGCCAAGTTGACCATTAGCATTATTAGTATGTCAGTGTTGAAGCTAGTTCAGGGGCGGCGACTTCAATTTATTCGGTTGATAATGTAACTGTTTTGCGCTTGTGGGATGTATCGTATAGCTGATTCATTGACATTACTGCTTAGTACTTGTCTCCGTGACTGGCTGATGCATTAATATTACTGCTTAGTACTTGTCTATGTGACTGTAGATTTATAAGCACTACTTGATGTTGCTTTGCTACAGAAACACATTACAGTAGTGGGATAACGAAGGCAGTGCAATGCTGCTGAAACGGACTTTTCAAGTTAAAACAACACCATCTCAGTCTACAAATTCCTACGCAATTCATAATAAATAATAATAAATAATAATAATAATAATAATAATAATAATAATAATAATAATAATAATAATAATAATAATGGTGATGATGATGTAACTAAATTTGTAGTGAACCAAAGCAGGCCTGTGCGCTGAAGGCATACAGGATTGATTGTTTACATTTGATGTAGCCCTTGTGCAAGTATCGACCTAGTAGTGTTTAAATGTTGATGGACATTAGCGTTGAACTGCAATATTGCACTGGCAGTGTTTGGCTGACCCAGCCTCAGTCCCCAGCCCATTTATATTGCCAGTAATTACGCTGAGTTTATCCTACTGTTGACACGGCGACACGTGGACAGTATGTGATTTCGCAGACATGTATTATTGTTATTATAACTGAGTTTTTGCGGGGTTTAGTAGTGCTAACCTCTGTGACATGTTTTTGCATTGTGGATAATAGTAGTTTTTAGTTTCTATATAACCGTGTGTTTTTTTGTTTTTTTTTTTACCAACTGTGTGATGATGCTTTATGATGCTTGATTTCCATATTTATGTTGCCAGAGCCTTACAGAATGTTTCAAACAATGTTGTTTTATTTCCACAGACTTCATTGTGGAGCGTTGCGAAGGGTGCCAAAGCTGTGTAGTGGTTTGGGCACATGCAGCCATGTTTCATGTTAAGCGAAGTCGGGAAGTGTTAGTACTGGGATGGGTGACAATGCTTGGAAGGCAACCACCAAACGAAGTGATTGGAACAAGCGCACGACACACCCCAGTCCCCTGTCACGAATATAGGGGGTTGGGGGGGATGAGGGTTAGCAATTATTCCCCCGCGGTGTGTCGCCTCCCTTGTCCTAGGCCGACTTGCGGTGACGTTCAGGGGAATAATGCTTGAGGGTGCTAAAGAATTATAGAAAGTTATAAGGACAGACGAGAAGAGTACAGACTAAACTAGTGGAAACTTTGAACAAGGGAAGTCGGGTGGTATATTACAATATTAGACAATTTATTATATTGATGTAGGTCAGACGTGTAGTGGGTAGGCTTACGACTGAATCACGAGTGATAGTCTGTTAACGTACTGAGTATCTGGGAGAAGTTCTGGTTGGAATATATAAAGTCAACGGGGGCGATTATGGACGGCTATCATCATGTGGCAACGGGGTATCTGGTTGATTAAGCGTGGGTAGCCAGATATCTGCAGAATTGTGGTGTGCGCAGAGTGCACACTTAACTGGGGGGTAAGTCGGCAGTTGTAGCCGCAGGAGACTGGATGGCGGTTGCGCAATGGTCCAGCGTGGCGTCAGTTGTCCAGTCTAGGTCACTGGGTCGAGTTGTTGAGTAATAGGTAGCTTGTGGTAGAACCGGTCATCGGTACTTGCCGGTTGGGGCTGTATTTCTTTCACGCTTCACAGTGACAACCGGAGAATATGGGTTGCACGCAGCGGGTCTGAGTCTCGCAGTGGGCCGGTATAAGGACCCGTTCTGCAATGGAGTATTGGCTCAGTATCAGAGGGGCATCCATACTCTGGATGCCGCGCCATTCAGCGCGCATGCCAGTCAGATTTTGAATTTGGAAGCACCGGCCAAGACTGACCGGTGCATTCCAACTGTCCAACAATATCAACAATGGCTATTAGGGTTTGGTGGAATTTAACAGCGGCCGATAACGTATAAGAGTTTCGGCGCCTAAGATGGGGTTATGGACAGCAGGGGTGGATATTTACACAATAGGACCAGGGGAGAAGCAAAAGGGATAAATACAGGGCAATGGCGATTATATGCAAGGGGGATTAAATGGGGTACTTTAGTCTAAGTAACAGGGCAACATGGCATGGGGGATCTATACAGGAATCTAGACAGGGGGATATACATGTATAAATACAAGCGTGGCATGTGCAACAATCAGACTACAGATAATGGGTACATGAAGTAAAATGCATATCACAAGCAATACATCAAGACGAACCACAGACATGGACGTAAATATCTACAAGACATACGAACATGTGGGGAAATCGACGGGTGATGGGGAGCTAAATGATATGAAATAAGTCACCACTCTTACCTTGACCAAGGAACGGGTTGAAACACAAGAATATTGGCGGAGCTCAGCGGTCGCAACGTGGGTGCAGACGTGTCTCGGCAGGCATTGTGTTCTCTCGGGCTTGCAGGAGTAGACTGACGAACCTAGGTCTAACGTTTCCAGGGTCCAGTCCCAGGGTCACGTGGGACTATCCCGAGGGGCGGGGTTTGGGTCGCTTGGTCAGCGGGCAAGTAGAGGGAATTTGCCGCGAGCAGAGCCGGAGCTAGAAGTCCGACTGTGACATCCCCCCAGCTTTGAACGTGTACTTGGATCTTTTTACAAAGGAAGAAAGTAAAGCAGGGAGGGAGGGGAGATAGGCACCGCCCGCATTAAGCTGGCTTAGAGAAAAGGGAGGTCTTAAACGCTTCCCTCCCCAACGACTGAAATGTTATGGGAACACCTTTGCCAGCCTTACCATAGTGGAGTGAGGTAGGACAGATGTGCGTCAAGAGAAGAGCAAGTGTTGTTGTATGTATAGCCTGTGTCAAGAGAAGAGCAAGTGTTGTAGTATGTATAGCCTGTATCAAGAGCAAGTGTTGTTGTATGTATAGCCTGTGTCAAGGACATCAAGGAAAAGTGTTGTATGTATAGCCTGTGTCAAGAGAAGAGCAAGTGAAATGTTATGGGAACACCTTTGCCAGCCTTACCATAGTGGAGTGAGGTAGGAAAGATGTGTGTCAAGAGAAGAGCAAGTGTTGTTGTATGTATAGCCTGTGTCAAGAGCAAGTGTTGTTGTATGTATAGCCTGTGTCAAGAGCAAGTGTTGTTGTATGTATAGCCTGTGTCAAGAGAAGAGCAAGTGTTGTTGTATGTATAGCCTGTGTCAAGAGCAAGTGTTGTTGTATGTATAGCCTGTGTCAAGAGCAAGTGTTGTTGTATGTATAGCCTGTGTCAAGAGCAAGTGTTGTATATATAACCTGTGTCAAGAGCAAGTGTTGTTGTATATATAGCATTTGTCAAGAGCAAGTGTTGTTGTATGTATAGCCTGTGTCAAGAGCAAGTGTTGTTGTATATATATAGCATTTGTCAAGAGCAAGTGTTGTTGTATATATAGCATTTGTCAAGAGCAAGTGTTGTTGTATATATAGCCTGTGTCAAGAGCAAGTGTTGTTGTATATATAGCATTTGTCAAGAGCAAGTGTTGTTGTATATATAGCATTTGTCAAGAGCAAGTGTTGTATGTATAACCTGTGTCAAGAGCAAGTGTTGTTGTATATATAGCATTTGTCAAGAGCAAGTGTTGTTGTATATATAGCCTGTGTCAAGAGCAAGTGTTGTTGTATATATAGCCTGTGTCAAGAGCAAGTGTTGTTGTATATATAGCATTTGTCAAGAGCAAGTGTTGTTGTATATATAGCCTGTGTCAAGGGCAAGTGTTGTTGTATATATAGCATTTGTCAAGAGCAAGTGTTGTATATATAACCTGTGTCAAGAGCAAGTGTTGTTGTATATATAGCATTTGTCAAGAGCAAGTGTTGTTGTATGTATAGCCTGTGTCAAGAGCAAGTGTTGTTGTATATATAGCCTGTGTCAAGAGCAAGTGTTGTTGTATATATAGCATTTGTCAAGAGCAAGTGTTGTTGTATATATAGCCTGTGTCAAGGGCAAGTGTTGTTGTATATATAGCATTTGTCAAGAGCAAGTGTTGTTGTATATATAGCCTGTGTCAAGAGCAAGTGTTGTTGTATATATATAGCATTTGTCAAGAGCAAGTGTTGTTGTATATATAGCATTTGTCAAGAGCAAGTGTTGTTGTATGTATAGCCTGTGTCAAGAGCAAGTGTTGTTGTATATATAGCATTTGTCAAGAGCAAGTGTTGTTGTATGTATAGCCTGTGTCAAGAGCAAGTGTTGTTGTATATATATAGCATTTGTCAAGAGCAAGTGTTGTTGTATATATAGCATTTGTCAAGAGCAAGTGTTGTTGTATGTATAGCCTGTGTCAAGAGCAAGTGTTGTTGTATGTATAGCCTGTGTCAAGAGCAAGTGTTGTATATATAACCTGTGTCAAGAGCAAGTGTTGTTGTATATATAGCATTTGTCAAGAGCAAGTGTTGTATGTATAGCCTGTGTCAAGAGCAAGTGTTGTTGTATGGTATAGCCTGTGTCAAGAGCAAGTGTTGTTGTATGTATAGCCTGTGTCAAGAGCAAGTGTTGTATATATAACCTGTGTCAAGAGCAAGTGTTGTTGTATGGTATAGCCTGTGTCAAGAGCAAGTGTTGTTGTATGTATAGCCTGTGTCAAGAGCAAGTGTTGTATATATAACCTGTGTCAAGAGCAAGTGTTGTTGTATATATAGCATTTGTCAAGAGCAAGTGTTGTTGTATGTATAGCCTGTGTCAAGAGAAGAGCAAGTGTTGTTGTATATATAGCATTTGTCAAGAGCAAGTGTTGTATGTATAGCCTGTGTCAAGAGCAAGTGTTGTTGTATGGTATAGCCTGTGTCAAGAGCAAGTGTTGTTGTATGTATAGCCTGTGTCAAGGACATCAAGGAAAAGTGTTGTATGTATAGCCTGTTTCAAGAGAAGAGCATATGTTGTTGTATATATAGCCTGTATCAAGTGTTGTATGTATAGCCTGTGTCAAGGGCAAGTGTTGTTATGTATAGCCTGTGTCAAGAGAAGAGCAAGTGTTGTTGTATGTATTGCCTGTGTCAAGAGAAGAGCAAGTGTTGTTGTATGTATTGCCTGTGTCAAGAGAAGAGCAAGTGTTGTTGTATGTATTGCCTGTGTCAAGAGAAGAGCAAGTGTTGTTGTATGTATAGCCTGTGTCAAGAGAAGAGCAAGTGTTTTATGTATAGACTGTGTCAAGAGAAAAGCAAGTATTGTGAAGTGTTGTCATAGTAAGGGTGTGGTAGGACCTCAGTGTCTTTTGTTGTTGCATCACTCATTGGTCACTGTGCACGTTGGAAACTGTTTATGTGACAGTTCACACCTCGTTGTCTCCTTGACGCTTATTGTTATATGAACTTGACTAGAGTTGTGTCCCATGCATAGAGCTAAGGTACAAGCTGGTCATACACTTTCTCTTTATATTCAACTGAACGACGAGTTCAGACGTCAAACAATGATTGAGGCATTTGTAACCGCTGCCTAAGTACATATATTTCAACATGTACTCTGTGGACGGTAACAACAATAACAACAACAACAACAAGCACATATCTTCATTTGGGATATTATATAGATTTTAGGGGATAAAGAGGATTACAGGCTAACAGAATACGTCGTAACAATACAATCCTACAGAGAGAGAGAGAGAGAGAGAGAGAGAGAGAGAGAGAGAGAGAGAGAGTAAGGAGGGATAGGGAGGGAGGAAGGAGGGGGAGGGAGAGAGAAAAAGAAAAAGAAAAACAGAGGCTTGATTGTGTGTGTATCATGTATTGGCGTTGCCTGGGTGTTGTGTGCCAGTGTTGTGTATTTGTTGCTGAAGAAACGTTTTATTGCTCTCTCTCTCTCTCTCTCTCTCTCTCTCTCTCTCTCTCTCTCTCTCTCTCTCTCTCTCTCTCTCTCTCTCTCTCTCTCTGTCTGTCTGTCTCTCTATGTCTCTGTCTCTGTCTCTCTTCTCTGTCTCTCTCTCTTTCTCTTCTCTGTCTCTCTCTTCTCTCTCTTCTCTCTCTCTCTCTCTGTCTCACTCTCTTTCTCTCTCTGTCTCTCTCTCTGTCTCTCTCTCTGTCTCTCTCTGTCTCTCTCTCTCTCTGTCTCTCTCTCTGTCTGTCTCTCTATCTCTGTCTCTCTCTGTCTCTCTCTGTCTCTCTCTCTCTCTCTCTCTCTCTCTCTCTCTCTCTCTCTCTCTCTCTCTCTCTCTCTCTCTCTCTTTAATGTGAGGGTCTATACAGTTAACACAGTTGCTTTCGCTGTAAACGTGACTCAACAAAGGCCGACTGTAGCGATGAACGATCTTTTTGTTTTCATTCGTTTTCTTAATGATTTATCTTATGGCCTGTCATAATTGGAAGGTTCGTGAGGGTTCACGAACCTTTTTTTTTTTAAATTTAAGTCCTTAGATCCCAAACCTCCTGAACCTTTTGGACAAATCGAGGGTCTTAGATACGGGACCGATGTTCCTTTTTTTTCTTTTCCTAAAGGGTCAGGAACCAAAGTCAAAGTCAAAAGCGCTTTATTCCATAAAACCCCATGGGGCACGTGGATACAACAAAAAAGAATACAAATAAACATAGAATAACCATGAAAATAATAAAATATAATATAAAATACATATGTACGTATATTACAAAAATAAAAGTTAATCTTTCACACTCGCGTTCTAAGACATATAATAAACATTTACAAAATAGACATTCATTATTATCACACAACACAAGCATACTACATAAAAATTATGTCCACACAATCTGATCACAGATCGCACGCACTCTCTCGCAAGATTGGGTGATAAAGAAGGGGAGAAAGGGTGGGGGGGTACAAACTGGTATTGAGTATTTAAATTGTCATTATTGATTAAAATTAATCACTATTCTTACTATCATTAATATTACAAATCATTCTATTACGTTCTGAAGCAATCCATTATTATTTTCATAAACCTAGCCAGTTTCAGCAGAATAGTCTTATTTTTCGTTGAAAATAAATTAAAAAATTTAATAGCATTGGGTCGCACATAGAAAAAACCTTTTAAGCAGCTCTTTTCGATCATTGTCGAAATGTGGACATATAAAATAAAATGAAATTCATCTCCTAGCTCATTAAAAGTACATTTATTACAGATTCTGTCACATTTATCTGGATTCCAACGTTCCAACCTAAGTTCAGGATATGAGAATTTGGGTGGTGGAGAGAGAGAATTTGGGTGGTGGAGAGAGAGAGAGGGGGGAGGGGGGGGAGAGAGGAAGGTTTCAATTAAGGCAGGCGATAAGAGGTTTGGTGAATACAAACTATTATTAGTTGTGTATTGTTGAACTTTTGGCTTTTGGCGCTACACGTTGTGCAACAGCGAGTACTACTCACAACATGACAGTTCACATTAGGATTAAGCTATTTACTCTTTTGTAATACTTTTTCTTGTAAAATGTCGTCTGTTGTCCAACTCACATGATGATTTAGACCAGACCTTTAGTTTTGTATTGTGCATATATATAAACATTTGCCCTTGGGCTGCACACTGGTTGCAATATCCCGTTTGATCTGTGATTGGAAATCATACCCTCACCTCCCACTACTCTCCCCCACCCCACACTAATGACTACAGCTCACAAACTTCCCAATGGACTATAGCTGCCATTGCTTCCATTGCCCAGACCTATGTCCTCTTCACCATTGATAAGTTGCCGGTGGGTATCATTAGCCTTCACTACGTGCGACGTCAAAAAATATAGTGATTGCGGTTATTATAGAGTACTCGTCTGATCAAAGAGCTGCTTAAGGCCTCAACGCTGCACACTAACTATATCCATCATGAACTGTGGTGATAATATGCGTAAGTCGAATATTATATACCTGTGGTAGTTACATGTTGGTGTATCAACTAGACCCTAAGTGAGGTTGAAATGGCAGGCCCAAACTAGAGATGTTAAAGTGTCACTACAGGCAGCCCGAGGCCTGACTGCATGGGCAATAGGATCAAGGTTGGTGGGATGGCAATCAGTCGTGTTGTCAAACCTGTCAAGTGAACCGTGGGACTTAAATCATTTAGCTAGATGTGGGACTTGAGTCCTTTGCCTTTTTTTTTAAAATAAAAAAATTAAGAGAATTGATTACGGTTGAACGTTTGACTGAAGGTTTCGTATGACTAGGCTAGGTTGTGACATATTGTGTTTAAATGGTGAAGGTTGTCTGCGACGTTAGTCTTTCTTAGAGCTAACAAGGAGGGCTTTATGTGTTACCCTGTCATATCAGTCCACGTTGAGATAAGGTGTCGTGACATGCTTGAAGTTGTATGTGACCATGGATACGTGAGTTCAGTCACTTGATGAGCGCCATCGTCCTGCAGCTCACTTACTTAATGCCCGTCACCCCTGCCAGGGTATGGGCCGCCAACAACAGCTCTCCAGAGTCCTCTGTCCTGTGCAACCCAGGATGAAGTTTTCTCTTTCTTCTGTTCTTAACGTTTCTGTAGCGTATTCTTTTTTACGGGGTGGGGGTGCTAACCCCCACGCCCAACCCTCCTCCTTTTGCAGCCGGGCTTGGGACCGTCCTTGGCGGAGTTTGCAGCTCAGCTCTATGTTAAATAAGGTGCGTCGCCATCGACATCCCTCGGTGCAGAGAGAAAAGCATAACTAGATTGCCAGTAAGGCGACCACTCCGTCAGTGGTGACAGTTCAGTGATGTTACTGTAACGTAAAGGAGAGAAAATGTTTGAACTGGATGTACTTAAGTGGTTCATGCATGCATCGGTGCGTGTCATGCTAGTTTGACGCCCCTGATTCATGTAGACTGTGTGTTGTATTGAAATGGGAGAGCCCGCTATTTTGGGCCTATTGGAAGATATGTTTGTACAGGTGCTGGTTTGAAAAGAAGTGCTTTCATCCTTTTTGAAAAGATGTGCAGTGCCAGCAGATTAGTTGTGTTGGTTAGGAACGATGTGTATGGTCCTTTGAAAAGACCTGCATGTCGTTTTGAACAGTTGTGGTGTATGTTGTGTATCATGCTATAAGTGTATAATTATGTTGTGTATGATACTGTAACGATTTTAACATGTTTATATTGTAACCTTTGGTTGTTGGTCAAACCAGGGGTTTCTGTATAAATAGTATCTACACTTTCTGGAAATGTAGTGCTTTAAATTCCAACTGTCGCTGTCTTTCCTCTTTGTTCTTTCTCATTCGTAGTTTGTTTTATCAATCTACTATACTATCTTCTTCTTCGCTAGACCAGTCACCTACACCTACATATTTTCTTGAAAACTCTTCCAAAACTCCTCATTTGTGTATGATGTCTTGTTGGGTTAGCTTGAGAATATTGGACGCTTTCTGCCAAATGGTCACTAGGGCTTCCTATGATATTATTATTTAGCAATGTAGGCATTTTATATGTATGTGTTTATTCTATTTTGTTTTTGTAAACGGAGTTTCGATACAGTATAGCCTCAGCGTCCCCTGCGTGGGATGCCTTATTGTAAAGAGACCGGCTGGTGGAGTGTCTTCAGGTTCAATACCCCCCCCCCCCTTCGCCGTTGGGGTGCCGGGGGGCGAGGGTGGGAGAGGGAGGGGGTTTCTGCATAAATAGTATATCCACTTTCTGGAAATTTAGTGCTTTAAATTCCCACTGTTGCTGTCTTTCTCATTTGTTCTTTATCATTCCTACTCCGTTTTATCAATATACTATACAATCTTCTTCGCTAGACCAGTCACCTGCGTGGGATGCCTTTATTGTAAAGTGACCGGCTTGTGGAGTGCCTTCAGTATTACCACTAAGGTTGTTTCAGCAGATCTTTTATACGGATCAGAGGTGAGTCCTCTTTCCACCAAGTTGTGGTCCTCATTTTGCGGTCCTGATTCGGCTCTTTGCAGTCCGCTGGACCCTGTAAGCAAATAATAACTAACTAACTAATTAACTCAGTGTTGCCACTAGGGTTGTTTCAACAGATCATTTATACGGATCAGAGGTGAGTCCTCTTTCAGTCAAGTTGTGGTCCTGATTTTGTGAGCCTGATTCGGCTCTTTGCAGTCCGCTGGAACCTATAAGCAATGTTAATAACTAACTTCCAACATGTAGCATTTAGTTAGTATTGCCTTCACGCCTTGACAGCTTTGAGTGAAAGCTGGGTGGGGATTTGATGTAGCGCCAATATCCACTCTGCTAAGGTATATTTATCAGTGCAAGCTGTGTGGTCCTCTGTATGCTGTCTTTACCTGCTTATCGACCAGTGACACTCAGCTTCTGCCCGAGCCTCCCTCTGTTTCTACCTGCAATTGTAGCGTGGAACAAACCACGACAAAGGCTTCAGTTTCATAAAGACACTACACTCCGAGGACACTTCTTGCTCGCCATCAATAGCGCTAATCGCCGGACCCTATTAAACAATGAATAACTAATAGCGCTAATCATCATAACCATAATTATAATGCAATAGTCAACGTACAAGAGCCTCATCATACAGTCTGAGCTCAACAAACAAAACAACGGCATCGACACTTGAGGAGGCAGGATACAACAGTGAGGCAGGTAAAACGTTTATGGACAGCGTGTGGAGCAAGTAGTGACTTTACCTGAGGGAATGGGACTGGACAGTAACAAAAACTTCTTGGATCAAAACCTTCCCGGTATTTCTAGTCTTGAGCTTGGACAATGAATATGGCGCTTTACCAGTCGTCTTCGTCGTCGTCATCATCATCATCATCAGCAGCAGCAGCAGCAGCAGCAATTACTGCACTAAGCTTTGCCACAAGCATGTTGGGTCGATTTCTGTTTGTTGTTGTTTTTGCGTGACGCATACTCGCCCCTACTTATCAGTCGAGTCAGGGGTCATTCATTGTGGCCGCACTGTGCACGCCGTTCTGGCGTGCATTCACCTAATTGTTGTTTTGTTTGTTTGTTTGTTTTTTGATTTAAAGCTAAATTTAATGTTTATTAATAACGTTTGCATCAGCGAGGACGCCGATGGGATAACGGTTGGGAGGTGAGGATGTAATCAAGTTTGGAGGTTGAGGTATTAGATATTAGGATGAATAATATTTGTGACACCGCTAGATAGTAGGGATGAGAAAAGCGGGGTGATGATTGACAAAATGATATAATGATACAGTGTGCATTGGCGGGGATGTCTGGCCCTATTGTTTTGCCTTTCAGTGTTGAAAGATTAAGCCAGAAGATTAGTGGCTGCAGCAATTTGCAGAATATCTGCTGGTATTGTAGGATATGGGAGGGTTTTATGTTAGTGCAACGTAATTTGACAGACCGACAGTTTGTATAAACAATGTTGTTTTTATGCTTGCATAAATTGAAATATAGTACGATGATAATGATAAAGGAAGAGGTATGTTTAGTTAGTAAGTTATAGAGTTTTTAATTAGTAGTTGATATATATTTTGTTTAGGAATGTACATGTACGTTAATTGGTGTTTGAAGTGTTATGTTTATTGGTTTAGTATATTGTTTGATGTAATCATTGTGCATTTATAGTGGTGAATGTTTTTGGTTTGATTTGTACTGTTGTTTCTCTTTAAATTTACAATGTATATTTTTTAAGAGTGGGTTTCTGCCGAGCGCCAATGTGTTGGATCTAGGGTTAGTTTTTCCCGGTCTGTGGAGGCAGATAAGCGAGGGAGTGATGAGACAAGATAGTTGGTGGGAAGGATTTTGTTTTGTGTCAGCAGGTGTCAGACCGATTCTGTCACCAGGCAGTGTCAAAGTTGAAATGTAGTTTTATATTTTGTACGGAAATGGACGTCAGCACGAAGAGTCCATTGTTGTGTGGGAGTCAATGTTGAGTTTTTAGTACCAGAATAAAAGCTGGCGCAGGACAGGGATTCAGTATAGTTAGAGACAAAAGAGAAAGAGGGACGAGGACAGTCCCGAGAGAAGATGGGTTAGTTTAGTTAGAGTTAGTTAGACTGGGGAAATAAACTGTAGGGAAGTAGGGACAATGGTGTAGACTCTTATAGCTAGAAAGATTGTGAATTGTTTATGAAGAGACATTTTTTACACGTTTTGTTGACGGTGATCCCTTCATGTGAAGCAACGTTTGGTATTCTAGTCAAACCATACAGCGCATAAGGTAAATTTGTTTTTCTTTCTTTTACGTTGTCTTTTTCTATTTCAATTTGACCATTGTGGATAATTGTGTGACGTGTTTTCCATTGTATGAATGGATTCATGATCAGTTTGTCATATTTTGGCCTCTTTTAGTGTTCTTTTTGGGCCAATATTATTAAGTTTTGTAAAAGTAGCCAACTTGGATTGGAAAGGTTTATTTTGTGCTAAGGTTTATTAGACTGTTTAGTGTCAATGTTAAATGTAACCCTTTAACGATGTGAATAATAAGGGGGTTTGTCTTTGTCTTTGTGTATTGTAACGTTTTGTTTGTTTCAGTTGTTTAAGGGGCTAGGTCTGGTTTGAATACGGTTAATTATCTTTGTAATTTTGTTTTGAAGCTTCTAATGGACCAAATGACTTGAAATTTTGCAGAGCTACTCAAAAATGAATGTAGATGCAGGAGAAAAGCAATTATTGCCATTAATTGAGTAGAAAATTTTAAATAAATTATTTAGTGGGAAAAATTAGAGTACGCGAAAACGCAAAATCGGCTAAAGTTGGTAATTTTGTAAGCACTGTTAGACAAAAACTATTCATCAAACTGAAATAAAAATTGGCACATATGTAGATAAGTCCATTTTGATAGGAATGAACTAAGATCTTTGAGTTTTTTTGAAAAATAAAAATTTTGATGCTGAATGAGTAATACAGGCATTTTTTAATTAAATATTGTATATTTAAAAAATTCTAAAAAATCCATTTTTCATTCAATAAGCTTAATTCTAGTTCATACTCATGGAAATTATGTCTACAGAAGATGTGCAAAATTTCAGGTGATTTGGTTAACATTTGTAGGAGATACCTTGCATGCAGTTCGCTACGCCTGTGATTTTTCGCAAAGTGTCGGCATTAAAAATTGACACATTTTTACCTGAAATCCTGTCAATAGGCACCTGTAGAATATGGCTGGCCTCTTTTTGTGCTAAAGTTTCATCCGATTGTAGTCTGGCCCTTCTTCTTGCCTGCCTTGCTTCTTTTGGGCAAAAAGTGCCATTCTCTGTGCGTTTGTAACTGATATTTTTCTCGCAAAAATTGGCCATTTTGAAGCGATTTTGGCCCTATACCTACCTACTTTCGATGCTTATTGCAAGAAAACTATGCAATATTTTGAAAAAAGGATAACAGCATATGAAAATAGATATATTAGACTAAGTTATTAACTTATGAAAAATGATAATTTCCAAAAATCGATTTTTTTGAAAATTCAAACCAGACCTAGCCCCTTAAGCATGACAGGCACAGCACCTAGTGTGTGTTGTGCCCAGGGTCATTTGAGTGCTTAGATGCTGAGTGTGTGCGTCTTTGTCTTTGTGTATTGTAACGTTTTGTTTGTTTCAGTTGTCTAAGCATGACAGGCACAGCACCTGGCGTGTGTTGTGCCCAGGGTCATTTGAGTGCTTAGATGCTGAGTGTGTGTGTCTTTGTCTTTGTGTATTATAACGTTTGTTTGTTTCAGTCGTTTAAGCATGACAGGCACAGCACCTAGTGTGTGTTGTGCCCAGGGTCATTCGAGTGCTTAGATGCTGAGTGTGTGTGTCCTTGTCTTTGTGTATTGTAACGTTTTGTTTGTTTCAGTTGTTTAAGCATGACAGGCACAGCACCTAGTGTGTGTTGTGCCCAGGGTCATTTGAGTGCTTAGATGCTGAGTGTGTGTGTTTTGTCTAGCATGCAGTATTAAAGTTGAACGAATACTGTAGGCTTAACGTTTTCGTCGTGTGTGTTTTGTCTAGCATGCAGTATTAAAGTTGAACGAATACTGTAGGCTTAACGTTTTCGTCGTGTGTGTTTTGTCTAGCATGCAGTATTAAGGTTGAAGGAATACTGTAGGCTCAACGTTTCCTTGTCCGGGGCTGTCTAAATATTTTGTTTAAACGTGTATGTTTTGTTCTGACTAGCAGTTGTTTTTTGCATAGGTTTTTGATTATAGTTTGGAACGTGTTAGTATGTTAGTCTTAAATTTGTGTTTTGTAGTTAAAGGAAGATATTAAGGTAAAGATGGTTGTTTATGATAATGTTTGTTATTTTTGTATACAATGTCTTATGATTTTGTTTTTCTTCTTTGACCTAGTTTTTTACCGCACATTGATGGCCACGATTGTTTAGGGAACTACGATATATGTTGTTTTAGCATGAATTTGAGTTAAACGTGAAGTGACTATCGTATCATGCTTTCAATATTAAAGAACATCCCATAATTTTCAAGGCTCGTGCGCGTTATCGCTTATGTGAATGTGAGGTCCCTGATTGACGAGTGTTAGTGTGAATACCAACCTTTGCATGAAGGCGCACACAGTAAAAAACTTTGTCGCCGCTCGTCACCTCTATATATATAGTAAATTTTAGTAAAAGAAACTTTATTGCCACTTGTCACCTCTAGTAAAGTTTAGTAAAGAAAATTTTATCGCCGCTCGTCACCTCTATATAGTAAATTTCAGTAAAAGAAACTTTATTGCCACTTGTCACCTCTAGTAAAGTTTAGTAAAAAACTTTATCGCCGCTCGTCACCTCTAGTAAAGTTTAGTAAAAAACTTTATCGCCGCTCGTCACCTCTAGTAAAGTTTAGTAAAAAATTTTATCGCCGCTCGTCACCTCTAGTAAAGTTTAGTAAATAATTAGGGATTCTGGCCCTCAGATAGACAATGGCCAAACAGTGGCGGTAGAAACAGGTACAGGTGCTGTCGTCGAAGATGTCCCTGAAGCCCACCAGCCAACGATGAACGTTCCTTCCGTCAGAGGCTGCAACTCCGGCGGTGCTCTCGGCGGTGCTCTTGGTTTCCCTTCCGTCGATGTTGCTGTCTCCAACCTTGTCCAATGGAGATTCGACGACCTTGAATGCGCCACAACACGCTCCTCCTGTCACTGGCTTCGACGTTAACGTGAACCGCTCCGCAGTTGCTGCAGACGCTGCCTCATACAACGTCACCAACGCGCTTTCTGAATCTGCGCACAGGGAGGTTGTCATCAGCCCGAACCCAGTCGGAGCGAGGGCTCCTTTCGTCTGCAGGTGGGAGCCTTACGCTCCTATCTATTCCACGGCCATTGCTACATCCTCTACACCACCCGCTGCGCTGCTGACTACAGTATGTCAACCTCACGGACACTACGCTGGTCGGCCGCCTCGTCACAGTGTTGGAGGCTCGTCATCATATGTTCAAGGCCCAGCCACCCAGGCTGGACGTATCGCCTTCAAGAGACTAAGGATGACGACAGGCGAGTACGTTACTCCTACCCTCCATATGACGGTCGCCCACGCGTGGATTCCAAATGCCCTGGGGTGACCCCATCCAGCACCCTCCACAGTGCCCACCTACGTCCAAATGCTGACCCGTTTGTGCCCTCACGTCTGGACCCCCAACAAACTCTCCCCAAGGTCATCTGGCAAAACGAGGGGAACGCAGTGCCGCCTCCCTACGGTAACTTGACTAACGAACATAGCACAGATCTGCCTTTTGCAGCCTACCCTCCTTCCGCGTCTTCCTCAAATCCACTTGCTCCCTCTACCATGCATGACACTCAGCTGGTCTCTTTCTAGAACTCTGTCTGACGCACTTATGATGAACCATTTCCTCATGCAAGAGCCCTACGCTTTCGTTGGAGACCCCTACAGTACCCCACCTGGAGCGACCGATTCACCAGTTGACTGTGCTCGTTGGTTGCGAGGATCGCAAAATCGAATAGGAGCGAAGATCTGAATGAACAGTTTGAGATTGAACATGAGACTGGAGTGTTTATTCAATTCGATGGGTTTTTAGTTTTGTAATTAACGGCCTCAAGGTCGCTGTGAATTTAAGTGATGTGGTTTCTATGCTGCACATGTTTTGTTGTTGTTGTTGTTGTTGTTGTTATTGTTGTTGTTGTAGTTGCTTTGTTTTTTTGTCTTTGTTTCTTTTGCAACATCAGAAATGGTTTGTAATCTGATGTTGCCATGTTAAAACGGTTTCCTCCTATTGTATAAGGAAAATGTTTAGTTTGATTTTCTTGGAGTAAATTATATCAATATAATTTCCGGTGGGAGTGTGCACGCCGTTCTGGCGTGCATTCACCTAATTGTTGTTTTGTTTGTTTGTTTGTTTGTTTGTTTGTTTTTTGATTTAAAGCTAAATTTAATGTTTATTAATAACGTTTGCATCAGCGAGGACGCCGATGGGATAACGGTTGGGAGGTGAGGATGTAATCAAGTTTGGAGGTTGAGGTATTAGATATTAGGATGAATAATATTTGTGACACCGCTAGATAGTAGGGATGAGAAAAGCGGGGTGATGATTGACAAAATGATATAATGATACAGTGTGCATTGGCGGGGATGTCTGGCCCTATTGTTTTGCCTTTCAGTGTTGAAAGATTAAGCCAGAAGATTAGTGGCTGCAGCAATTTGCAGAATATCTGCTGGTATTGTAGGATATGGGAGGGTTTTATGTTAGTGCAACGTAATTTGACAGACCGACAGTTTGTATAAACAATGTTGTTTTTATGCTTGCATAAATTGAAATATAGTACGATGATAATGATAAAGGAAGAGGTATGTTTAGTTAGTAAGTTATAGAGTTTTTAATTAGTAGTTGATATATATTTTGTTTAGGAATGTACATGTACGTTAATTGGTGTTTGAAGTGTTATGTTTATTGGTTTAGTATATTGTTTGATGTAATCATTGTGCATTTATAGTGGTGAATGTTTTTGGTTTGATTTGTACTGTTGTTTCTCTTTAAATTTACAATGTATATTTTTTAAGAGTGGGTTTCTGCCGAGCGCCAATGTGTTGGATCTAGGGTTAGTTTTTCCCGGTCTGTGGAGGCAGATAAGCGAGGGAGTGATGAGACAAGATAGTTGGTGGGAAGGATTTTGTTTTGTGTCAGCAGGTGTCAGACCGATTCTGTCACCAGGCAGTGTCAAAGTTGAAATGTAGTTTTATATTTTGTACGGAAATGGACGTCAGCACGAAGAGTCCATTGTTGTGTGGGAGTCAATGTTGAGTTTTTAGTACCAGAATAAAAGCTGGCGCAGGACAGGGATTCAGTATAGTTAGAGACAAAAGAGAAAGAGGGACGAGGACAGTCCCGAGAGAAGATGGGTTAGTTTAGTTAGAGTTAGTTAGACTGGGGAAATAAACTGTAGGGAAGTAGGGACAATGGTGTAGACTCTTATAGCTAGAAAGATTGTGAATTGTTTATGAAGAGACATTTTTTACACGTTTTGTTGACGGTGATCCCTTCATGTGAAGCAACGTTTGGTATTCTAGTCAAACCATACAGCGCATAAGGTAAATTTGTTTTTCTTTCTTTTACGTTGTCTTTTTCTATTTCAATTTGACCATTGTGGATAATTGTGTGACGTGTTTTCCATTGTATGAATGGATTCATGATCAGTTTGTCATATTTTGGCCTCTTTTAGTGTTCTTTTTGGGCCAATATTATTAAGTTTTGTAAAAGTAGCCAACTTGGATTGGAAAGGTTTATTTTGTGCTAAGGTTTATTAGACTGTTTAGTGTCAATGTTAAA
Source organism: Oncomelania hupensis (assembly GCA_036898135.1). Classification (NCBI taxonomy): domain Eukaryota; kingdom Metazoa; phylum Mollusca; class Gastropoda; order Littorinimorpha; family Pomatiopsidae; genus Oncomelania; species Oncomelania hupensis. The sequence goes on along the minus strand of CM072525.1, from coordinate 4,099,060 downwards.
TGTAACCCTTTAACGATGTGAATAATAAGGGGGTTTGTCTTTGTCTTTGTGTATTGTAACGTTTTGTTTGTTTCAGTTGTTTAAGCATGACAGGCACAGCACCTAGTGTGTGTTGTGCCCAGGGTCATTTGAGTGCTTAGATGCTGAGTGTGTGCGTCTTTGTCTTTGTGTATTGTAACGTTTTGTTTGTTTCAGTTGTCTAAGCATGACAGGCACAGCACCTGGCGTGTGTTGTGCCCAGGGTCATTTGAGTGCTTAGATGCTGAGTGTGTGTGTCTTTGTCTTTGTGTATTATAACGTTTGTTTGTTTCAGTCGTTTAAGCATGACAGGCACAGCACCTAGTGTGTGTTGTGCCCAGGGTCATTCGAGTGCTTAGATGCTGAGTGTGTGTGTCCTTGTCTTTGTGTATTGTAACGTTTTGTTTGTTTCAGTTGTTTAAGCATGACAGGCACAGCACCTAGTGTGTGTTGTGCCCAGGGTCATTTGAGTGCTTAGATGCTGAGTGTGTGTGTTTTGTCTAGCATGCAGTATTAAAGTTGAACGAATACTGTAGGCTTAACGTTTTCGTCGTGTGTGTTTTGTCTAGCATGCAGTATTAAAGTTGAACGAATACTGTAGGCTTAACGTTTTCGTCGTGTGTGTTTTGTCTAGCATGCAGTATTAAGGTTGAAGGAATACTGTAGGCTCAACGTTTCCTTGTCCGGGGCTGTCTAAATATTTTGTTTAAACGTGTATGTTTTGTTCTGACTAGCAGTTGTTTTTTGCATAGGTTTTTGATTATAGTTTGGAACGTGTTAGTATGTTAGTCTTAAATTTGTGTTTTGTAGTTAAAGGAAGATATTAAGGTAAAGATGGTTGTTTATGATAATGTTTGTTATTTTTGTATACAATGTCTTATGATTTTGTTTTTCTTCTTTGACCTAGTTTTTTACCGCACATTGATGGCCACGATTGTTTAGGGAACTACGATATATGTTGTTTTAGCATGAATTTGAGTTAAACGTGAAGTGACTATCGTATCATGCTTTCAATATTAAAGAACATCCCATAATTTTCAAGGCTCGTGCGCGTTATCGCTTATGTGAATGTGAGGTCCCTGATTGACGAGTGTTAGTGTGAATACCAACCTTTGCATGAAGGCGCACACACGCACCTTGATGTCTTGGTGGCTAACGAGGGTCAGTGGGAGGTGTGCAAGACAGAAATAAAGACTACGTAACGTGATCACTATAGATTTTCTGGCTTCCGGCAGACATCATTATTGATCCTAGGAAGCGCGGACTAAACAATGTTGTCTGAACCTCAGGTAAAACGATTGTGGTGTGATGTTGGTGGGGTCGTCCTCCTCGACATCATTATTGTCCCAGGTCACAGTGTATGCAGGGTGTTGCGGTGATGAGCTTCTGTTATTTGTTGAATTACGTGTCAGCAGCAGACTGTATCACCCGATGATCTGTTTCGTATTTAATTATGTGGCAGGGTTGTTTATTACTGTTGTCGTGTGTTGTTAGTGAAAGCAAAGCGTTTTCTGGGTCAACAATTTGGTGCTTTCTCACACCACGACGTTTGTAGTCGGTTGGGAGTAGTTGTCTTGATTCGTTGCACAATGACTAAGTCAGTTCAAATGAAATCAATAAAAAATTTATCAGCCGTCACAGGAATTGCATGCAGCCATTTGTATGGCCATGAAAACGGGCATTTATGCCTTGTTGCCAACCAAATGCCCTTTGGAAGGCATTGCCTGGCACTTTCCAGAAGGGAATTCCACAGAAGTGGGGCATTCTAAAAGGCTATCGGTTTAAGACCGAGTGATTTTCTCCAGTGCCTGGAATTGGCAGTCTGTATAGAGAACAAGCTGGAATTGAGCCTTCTGGAATCCATCAGTTGTCTAGTGTTTAGAGCAGCCACATTTAGTAACTTTCGGTATATGCTCTCCCCACCCCACCCCACTCCACCCCAACCTTCACTCCTCCTCCATTTTACCCCCTCTCTCCCGCCCACACACAGACAGACAGTGACCCTGTGGCGACTGTGGATACAGACGTGGTTGTCAATATATGGGCAACTGGGTGCTAGCTCGGAGTACAAAGAAAGGATGGCCGCGGGCGATGTGGACATGGACAACCATTCATTTACCCTGTCTTGCTGGCCTATGGTCTGTAGCAATATTGATGTCCTTCTCTGTGAGGGAGGGAAGAGAGATAGGGAGGGAGATAGAGAGGGAGAGGGAGGGATAGGGACTGTGGACTGTGTGATACAATACAACCATTGCCGCATTGATAAGACGAGTTGATGGGGTTCTGTGCTACACTGTGTGTGTGGGTGTGTGTGTGAGGAGGGAGAAGGGAGGGCGGGGAGGTTTTAGGAAATACTACACTCTGTCTCTCTCTCTCTGTCTCTCTCTCTCTGTCTCTCTCTCTGTCTCTCTCTGTCTCTCTCTCTCTCTCTCTCTCTCTCTCTCTCTCTCTCTCTCTCTCTCTCTCTCTCTCTCTCTCTCTCTCTCTCTCTCTCTCTCTCTCTCTCTCTCTCTCTCCACAAATAACACTCGTCAATAGAAATGAATGCGATACAAGGTGTTTTGTTGTTGTTGTTGTTGTTGCGTATTTGGCTGTGATATGTTAGAGAACTATTTCATCCCCGAGATACTGTTGCTATTAATAATGAAAATGATGGGCCTTACTCCCCGCAGATGCCTGATAAGTAGCTACAGCGCAGTACTGTGCAATGCAATATTTGCGGCTGTTTCCATACAGCACGCTGACAAAACAATAGCAGTCTGCAGTCATTCCCCCGTATGTTCAAGAAAGACCAGCGGTACTTACGGTATTCATAGAAATCAAAATTGTAGTTTGTGTAAGCTAATCACACAGTTTTCGTTCATGTGGCCAGTAGCGACAGCTGCCAGTTAGGGTTCTTGTCTTCTTCTTCTTCTTCTTCTTCTTCTTCTTCTTCTTCTTCTTCTTCTTCTTCTTCTTCTTCTTCTTCTTCTTCTTCTTCTTCTTCTTCTTCTTCTTCTTCTTCTTCTTCTTCTTCTTCTTCTTCGTTTCCCCGTGGGGTTGTCGGGGATTTCTGTATGAACAGTATCCCCACTTTCTGGAAATGTAGTGCTTTAAATTCCCACTGTCGCTGTCTGTCTGATTTCTTTCTCGTTCCTACTCTGTTCTATCAATCTACTATACTATCTTCTTCTTCTCTAAACCAGTCACCAACCTTTTTGTCTTGAAAACTCTTCCGGGACAAAACTCCTCATTTGTGTGTGAGGTCTGTTGGATCAGCATGGGAATATCGGACGCTTTCTGCCAAATGGTCACTAGGGTTTCCTATGATATTATTATTTAGCAATGTAGGCAGTTTATATGTATGTGTTTTGTGGATATTTTATAATGATGTTTGTATTCTATTTTGTTTTTTGTAAACGGGGGCCTCAGCGTCCCTTGCGTGGGATGCCTTTATTGTACAGTGCCGGGCTGGTGGAGTGCCTTCAGTGTTACCACTGGGGTTGGTTCAGCATATCTTTTATGCGGATCAGGGGTGAGTTCTCTTTCAGCCAAGTTGTGGTCTTGATTTTGTGGTCATGATTCGGCTTTTTGCAGTCCGCTGGACCCTAGCTGTAAGCAACGAATAACTAACTTCTTCGTTGGACTGTTTGAGTTAGGTTTCGCACTCTTTTTAAGATGGCTTCGTGTGTTTGGAGCATTATGTTTCCTCATCTCGTTATACGGTGGCTTAGAGTGTTTGTAGCATTAGGTTTCATCATCTTGTTAAGTTAAGGTCGGTGGGTGTGTTGAAACAGTTGAAGTAGGAAGAGAAGTGGCGGTCTTTTGTTACGTGGCTGCCGGTGTTTGCTTTTGTCGGGTGTGCATGTACAGATCCCCATTGTTGCGAGGTGCAGCTGCTTTTACCTTAGTGCAGAAGCGGCTGCTGGACATTACTGACAAAAGCTTGGTTGTTGGTGTGAAGGAGTGAGTGTGTGTGTGTTTGTGTTGGTAGCAGCAGCAACAACAAAAGCAACAGAAGCAGCGACAGCAGCAACAGGGTCTGCAGTAACTGAGATGTGTTTATGTCAGCGTAATGCAATTACGAAGGTTGTAATTGATTCCAGATTACTGGCTTGTATCAGTGTCACAGTGTGTGGATTCAATAATTGATCATTCATTGGCCAAGGCACTAGCTAATGTTTGTGACAGTTTTGTGTGATGGCCGTCATCCAACTTGCTATCGATTCTTTTGGAGAGGTTTGGGTGACAATTTGTGTGAAAAGACAAGGCCATCGATCAGAGATGGTTGGGTGTGCTAGCAGTGTAAGAGTGTGAAGTTGTGTATCGTGCATTGGCTGGCACGCTTGCTCAACACTGACCTACACCTTTCTAACGTCGGTGTTGTGCACATTCACTTGATACCATCGCTGGTTTTGAGACAATGTTATTACGTTTATTACGTTTGTGTCAAACGGTACACGCCTGTGGTCGACACACACACACACACACACACACGCACACACACAAGGGGGATCCTCCACACAGAGTATTATGTAGATGAAAATAAGAGTATGGTATAGAAGGCAACAGCATCAACAATCAACCAAACAAACAAAACTTGCTGAAGTTGGGGAGTTTGATAATAATAATAATAATAATAATAATAATAATAATAATAATAATAATAATAATAATAATAATTATAATAATAATAAAGTAGGCTTAAATAGCGCGATACCCCAGCTCGGGGATATATATTAGATAGATAGTACAACGATCAGAACAGACATAGGAACAATAAAAACTAAGTATGCAAGCATTCTCTCCACCCACAATTGAAAAGCATACATGGGACATGACTTATACAATATACTTCACATGCATAATAAAAAGTATTAATTATAAAATACGAATGGCATATTACATAATAATAATAATAATAATAAGATAATAAAAAACTGAGAATTCACCATATAAATTTAAAAATATAACTAAATAATTTGTTGCATCTAACAATGATTAAATTAATACAATAATCGGATGAAAAGACGAGATCCGCCTCCTCCCTGTTGCAGAAATAAAATCTTATCAGTAAAATAATGTAGAAATTAATGCAAAAGTATAAATGTACAGACTATTTACATGTCAAGCCATGGACAGCACCCAGCCGGCATCCGACATCGGTCGGAGGGTGATAAGACAGTGATCTATTTGCTGTGTGGGTCAAGTTGGGCTTTTTTTTTTTTTTTTTTTTTTTTTTTTAGTGATTGGCACAAAACTGATCTAATCGTTGTTTGAAATGTTGGTGGGTTTGGCGATTAGGTCAGTTTTGTGCCAATCACTAAATAAAGTCCAACCTGACCAACACTGGAAATAGATCAGTCAACATTGCTTCCCAACTTCAGCAGCTCCTTCGTGACGTCGGTTGTCCTTTGAGATGCCTGAGATAGCGATAGTAGTAATTGTGCGAGGACAGGCGGAAGATGAATACTGTACGGTTGTAGCAGCCTTTGGTGGGTTTGAGGGTGGTGCAAGTAACGTGCTGTGTAACAGGCGATGGCGGGACCCCTTGCTGAGACCTGCCGTAGTGGCTTGGCCTTGTGACGTACTGATGGCCTTTGATATCACAGAGGCCCATAGCCACACGGTGGGGACATGGGAGGCAGTATTTGTGTCGCGAGTGCATAAGCTGAACGTTTTTCGTAGTTGTTGCTGCCTGTGCTTTTCCTGTGAGTGGTGTTGCCACAGTGTACATAATATACATTATTACATTGTTGCTCGTCTTGTGCGATGCTTTTGCTGTTGTGCCTTACCGTGACGTAAGAATGGATGTGGCATTTGATGTTTGACATGCCCTAAGACAGTTGTATCGTTATGTATGTAAAAGGTGGTATAAACTACGGGATTGTAATTGCTGTCAGTGAAGTCCCCTATACGCTTATGTGTCCGGGGACGTTAATCTACTTAGTGAAATGCTGTCAGTGGTTTTGCTGGTGTGCATTATATTAGGCATTTGGCTGGGTTGGGATCCTCGCTGAGAATTAGGCTAGTTAGTAGTGGAGACTTTGGGTGTTGCGGTTCCATCTCTTCTGTCTTTGCCATGATGTGTAAGTAGGCAAGTTTGGGTCAATCGTTGGAAGTTTTGTGGCGTGATTGAGGTCCGAAAAGGGCCTTTTTTTTTCTTGAATCTCTTTTGTATCATTGATCAATGAGTGCTTCACACACTGTAGTGGTGTATCATTGGTCAATGAGTGCTTCACACACTGTAGTGGTGTATCATTGGTCAATGAGTACTCCCCACTCTGTAGTGCAGTGCATAGTTAAAGATAATAACACCAATGAATGAGTGAATGAATGGATTGATAAATGAACCAATTAATCTTTAGTTCAAAGTGTTTTGACATGTAATGTCAGTGAATTGCATGTTTTTACGCGCGCACAATTAGTGCATCTATTGTGCCAGTCACATGGTTCCTGTTTGAAAAGTGTCAACAGGTGTTGCGGTGCATTGGTTTGCAAGCTGTCACCCATAGGTACAGGTGGTTTATACATATGTCAATAGAAGACCGCTTGTTTATCATACGTTTAGTAGTGTTGTGTACTTGTGAAGGGGCTGTCACACACAGGCGGTTCTTTTGACATGTGCCGCTATACGTTATTTGGGTGGGATATGAAAAATGGTCACATCTAGATCGGATAATATTCACGAGCGCAAAGGCGCGAGAGTGCAATATTGTCCGCTCGAGATGTGACAGTTTTTCATATTCTACGTAAAAGATGCGAATACCATTTATGTATCGATTTCTGCTATTTGGAGGGGGAAAAAAAAAGACGAATCGAAATCATAGTAGAGGAAAAATATGTGCGTGAACTAACATTGCTTTCCAATGATGTCATCTAAATGCGCAACCAAAACTAGTCCAAAAATCAGAAGCTTTTGTTGACATTTATTGAGCAGGCACACAAACACGAACATGCACACCCACCCACCCAAGCACCCAACTGCCATCCCGCCCATCTACTGACACACACAGTGGGCAGAACAATGAACAACGGAACGCGACACCTGACAGGCGTTTTCAAAGTTGACCAGTGAAAAACAATGTGACCGCTTTCATTGATTGATTGATTGATTCATCTCCGCTTCGTTCAAATGTAGGCCTAGTCTTCAGTCATCTCTACCTTAAGCCCTAGCTTAACTGGCCGAGACAAACCCGAACCTTGTCTCGGCGAGACACCCGAGACAGTCTCGGCGAGACACCCGAACCATCCTTGCCCTTAACTAGGCTCGGCGAGCAATCCGAGACGGGATCGGCGAGAACATCGAGACGTGTCTCGCCGTGTCGCGGGCCGGCCTTTTGTCTTGCCGTTCGTGCGCAGCAAACCTGCCCGAGACACTATTTTGATTTGCTGAAAAATCTATCAATGTCAATGACAACTGATCTAAAGAAATACTACAACACTTAAAAGAAGTAGGTGCACCAAATCCAAACTTAATTTAGACTAGAGAACAGTGAAAATACTGAATCAGTAAAAATTATAAATCATTGAATAGCCATTGACCTGTTCAGCCAACTCTTGCACCAGTGCATGAAATGCACCTTGCTGGTGCCTTTGCAACACATAGGGAAGTGTTGCCTTTTGCTTTCTTTCTCTTTCTGCTGCCCCTTCGTTCTCGCTTATGACATACAGCGCTAGAACAACGCCAAAATCTTCTGCAGTTTTCAATTCACGATCGAAGGCCGCCATTGTTGCTAACGTAACTTTGTCACGGTATGTCAGTTTCGACGCAGCTAAAAATAGACCCAGTTCAGAAACGAAAGAGCTCGCCGTGACGCCCAATCTCCTGTCTCGTCTCGGCTGGTCTCGGGAAGACCCAATTAAGAATAAAACCGCAATTTTGACCATTGGTTCGCCGAGACAAGGTTCGGTTTGTCTCGCCCAGTTAAGCTAGGGCTTTAGGGAGCCAGTGAAAAACGCAGTCAGTTTCATGTGCTGATTCAGTCGGCCTTTAAACTCCCATTTTCCTTGAGATAATTGTTGCTGTAGTATTTGTGAATGACTGACGGTTTGGGAAGAAAACCTTGCTGTTTTAGCGCGTCTTACAAAATATAAGAAGACCGTTCGGTTTGTCAGTTTTTCATTTGCAGAAAAGGCGTAGGAGACTGCCTTTGGTAAATGGGTTAATGTAGGTCCTGTGTTATTACCACTTGTATATTTCACAGCTTCCTAAAAACATCCTCCTCTGTGATTGGTCAATTATCATGAGATATCAGTTTTAGTCACACTGTACTTAACCAATGAAAATATAAGACGTTTGTGGAAATGGATACATATAATATTATTATTATATAAAATGCATTAAAAAACAGCATTGATTTATTTCAATAAAGATAACAATGATAATAATGGCAATTACAAATTTATAGTAAAACATAAAAGCCGAAGCTTAGTCAAGTGTTCCATGTTTCGACAAACTACAGTGATGTGTGTTTGTTTTTAATACTATTTATTTCATTTGGAGTGGGGGGGGGTGGGAGAGGGAGAGAGAGAGAGGGAGGGAGGGAGGGGGAGGATAAGAAAAGATGTGGAGGGGAGTACATAGGATTAGGCTGAAAACAGTGTTTATGGCCTTGTGCGAGTGTTTGCTCGCCTTTCTACTGATATCCTGTAACACTGTGTGTATAAACTCTGGTTGGAGGTTATCAGTGGGTTGTAGTGACAAGTGATGATGATAACGTGACCCACATAGGCCTGAGATAACGCACCTGTCATAGCTGACACACACGTATACAGAAATGCTGCACACACTAACAGCTTCTTCTTGAAATCGCATTTTGTGTTTGTGTGTGTGCTTGCGTGTGTGTGTATGTGTGTATGTGTGGGTGGTATAGTTGACAATAAGTTTCCTTACTACTAGTGTGTATTACATAGGGTTTAGGTAAGCCTACATAGGGTTTAGGTAAGCCTGTATGGATAATGAATGAAATCAACTAGTATTAATATGTCAGACTTTACTAACAGCAGTTAAAACACGAACAGCTTGGTACACACGAGCACTTTGATGTCTTAAATTACAATTAGTGTGCTAAACAGTTTCCATTGATTTATTTGTTGGCAACAGTTCTGTGGTCCAATATGTGGGTGTTTTTTCATCATTATTTTGATGTGACAGGTGCTGCACACAATTTTCATTTTCACGCTTGATGACAAATAACGGTCTGTGTCTGTACCAACAACTACTGCCATTTACTACGTTTGTAAGGAAGCGTAGCGTGTTGGATCAGTGGCTGTATTGTAGTCGGTAGCGCAGGGTAATATTACTTCCACGGCAGAAAGGGCAGGAGTATTTATCTCGCATTATCAATGAGGCAACATAGCGACAGTTTACACACAGCCTTGATGCAGGCATTTGGTTAAATGTGATTTCAGACGATGGAGTTTCTCTCAAACTTCGCAAGAAAAGTTTGGCTTATGATGCGTTGTAATTGGAGTTTCTCTTCAAACTTCACAAGAGAAGTTTGGTTTGTGATGTGCTGTATCTGATCCCCGCCGTCAGCACCAGGTGGAACAAGAAGACGAAGTGTTGTTTGAAGAAAGGAGGGTGATGTTTTACATAGTTCAAAACTCATAGCGGTATTACCTTTGGATTTGTTATGTTTGTGTTAGGCTCACTCCGCCAGTTTGCTTTCAAGTCCAAATCAGTAGAAAAATAACACTGGCATTTAAAAAGGAATCCATTCTCGAGATTTATGTTTTACAGTTGATTACACCCTGTTTTTTTTTTTTTTTTTTTTTTTGTAAATTTAAGCTACATTTATTTACGACTCCCATTAGAAGGGTTCGACCACAGGAGGAAACGGCACACTAATTAGTGAGACTAAGAGACTGAGAGCGGGTTAGTTGTATAGTGACCGAAGGAGTGGATCACCACGCGACCAACTTCCCCTTCATATGGCAAGCAGTCTATAGAATGTAAGGCTGGCCACGACGTAGCCTATAACTAGACAATACACCTGTCTAACGAGGAGACAAATAATATCCTGTTGAACAGGCAATTATCACAGAAAGGTGGGCAACACCTTAGTCAGTGTAGCTCTAATATATGTGCGTTTGACTGCCATGGACGCAGTGAGGTTGCAATGTGGTCGAATGAGGAGAAATACTAACACAGCACAGCTTTCATTTGCAGTTGCAAATTCAATGAATAAATGCATTTTGCCTTAGCGTCCACAACACCTTGTCCGATTTAAGTTTGAACGTAAACATTGACTCAGACTAGCACTGTCACGGTAGGCTACTTTAATATTCAGTTCGGGAAAGAAATGGTGGTAGCTTCCTGTTGTGATCGCAGTTAAGGATTTTTTTAATTTATTATTATTATTTTAAAAATAAAACTTTAGGGCCGCCAGCACTTGGGCGGTTTACGTTTGAGTGTAATCCTTGACTCACACAGACGGAACAAGTTAGCGTCAGATAAAGAGAGGAATACTAATGCAGCGTGGCAACATCCTGTTCAAATGACAGTTTGTTTCGGGTTGGCAACACCTTTGGTCGTTTTAAGATTGTACTTCAAAGCACTAATGTCAGTGACATTTAGAGAGAAATGCTACTTTCATATCGCTGTGTGGGGTAGGATTGACTGCCTCCTCCTCCGCCTCCTCCTCCTCCTTCTTCTTCTTCACCACCATAAAGCGCCTGTGTCAGCTGAAAGTTAAAAACAACAACAAAAAAAAGGTTTATGACTAGAAAAGCACCCAGTTTATTATTGTGGTCTATAGACACGTCGTATGGGAGTTGTGGCATTGTTGTGTGATTGATACGGTTTCAATCGCCTGTATTCTAGTCACCGTGTTTTCGAAAACGCTAGTTTGAAATGTGATAAGAAAAAGGCAACAGTTTTACTGGCATCGGAAAGGCCACTGTCAGCGTAGTTGTGGAAAACCATTTACCCGACAATATTGTACGATACAGCCTGCTCCCTAAGCGCTTTTTGTATTGAGATCTGCCATCTTCACTTTTCACTTTCACTGTTCTAGTATGATGTTACACATGAAGGAGATTTTCGTTTACTTGTGGAGTCCTATTGTTCTTGTGGATGTAAATGTAGTCAGCTAAAATTAAAAGTGGTTTGCCATTTTGAAGACGTGATGCTTCAGATGGATATTTGAGTTCTGAAGTAGTGACTGTTTAATTTTTTCCAGTATCGTTTTTGAAGAGACTTTAGGCGTGTTACATACAACGACTACAGAAGAATAAGAAGAGTGTTCATCGAAAGAAGACGAGTTTAGAAGGAAAGAAGAAAGAGACAGAGAAATGAGTGTGGACGGCAAAGTTAGCGTGTCCAGTGAGGGAGACCCCCCACCTTGTCCCAGCGTGAAAAGTGCGAGCTTGCCCAGCGCTATCCCCATCAGCGCCAGCATGAAGGCTGCAGGCAGTAGATGTAGCACTCCTGTCTCTCAACCCTCCAGCAATAGAAGTAGTGGATGTACCACGCAGGTCAGTGACTCCCACTGTGGATCCTCCGACCTTTCATCTAGAACAGGACAGAGGACAGACAGTAGTTACAGTGTTAATAACCCATTGCCTAGCGGTGATGTCAGTAAAGGTGTTAGTAGACTTTCCAGTCACAGGAACTCACCATCCAGTCCAGGACTGCGCAGAGCTAACAGCTTCTCTCACGTTGATTCTCCAACAACCACAAACTCTGTCAATGTAGATTTCAACTCCTCTGCTAGTCGTGATTGTAGTGTGAACAGAACGAAAAGTTTCACTAGTGTGGATCCACCCAGGAGAAACGTGAGTAAAACCTCAGTTGATCGACCTCGTTCTTCAATTCCAACTCTGAGCAAAACTTCAAGTTCAATTGTGAACAGAACTAGAAGTTTGAGCAGTGTGGACTCTTCACGAAAGTCCAATGATCCCAGTTTTAGGAATGGCTTGTCTCCCAGCCCTAGTCTGGGGAGAACTAAAAGTGTTTCAGCCGTGGATTCACCAGTAAACGTCAGAGGCAGAAAATGTGTTGAAGACTGCGCTGACAGGTGGGTTAGACATTGCACGTGTCATGCGTCCAAGCAAAAAATGGACAGCGTGTTTAATCATTCAATGAATGGTTGCGCTTCTCTCAGTAGAAGCTCCAGCAGCAGTAGCATCAGCTCCATAGAAAGCAACGACAGCATTAACTCTATAGTCAGCTGCCCTGAGGGGCTGACCATTTTTAGCGCAACTCCTCTTAAGGATTTCACGAGAAGATGTGTCACTCCTGTCAGTGCTTCTAGAAGGTCTGTCTCTTCTGTCAGTGCTTGTAGAAGATCTGTCACTCCTGTCAATGCTTCTAGAAGGTGTGTCACTCCTGTCAGTGCTTCTAGAGGATGTGTAACTCCAGTCAGTGCTTCTAGAAGGTGTGTCACTCCTGTCAGGGATGTACATAAACGGTCTGTGACTTCTGTCAATGCTTGTAGAAGAGTGCTGGATACTGGTGCGGGGGCTGGCACAGATTCCATGTACTGCAGCACGCCAGTGAGTGGTAGAACTAAAGGCTTTGCGCCTCGTGCCATCACGCCCCTCAATTTCAGTCGCAGTTTAACCACCGGAAGTAGTAATAGTAACAGTCCTAGTCCTACAGTGTACACTTCGTGCAGTGGAACAGCGTCATCCAATGGCAAGCGAAGGAGCAGCAGATTGGCCAATGGCAGAATTACACCTGTGGACACGATGAGCCAGAGTTTCACGTGCGGCGCCAGCACGCCAGTGAGTTTGAAGCGAAAGGCGCAGGAGACTCGCAATGGATTACCGCTCAGTGAGCGACTGTACAACTGTGTGCAAAGCGGACCTCTCTCCGCCAAAGTCTTGAGGCATCTCACGGTAAACTGCCATTATTAGTTTGAGAAGGGTGAGGGGGGGAGTGGGGAAGTGGAACATTTTACCTTTTTCCCAATCCAATTTTATTACAAAACATTCAGCAATTTTATCATTGTCATCACTAACACATTTTTCGTAACCATCTTTGCCGTCATCGTAGTCGTTATCTTCGACATCATCATCATCATCATCATCATCATCATCATCATCATCATCATCATCATCATCATCATCGTTGTCGTCGTATTTTATTATTTAGCAATGTAGGCATTTTATATGTATGTTGTTTTTTTAAATATATTTTATATTGACGTTTATATTCAATTTTGTTTTTGTAAACGGGGATTCGATAAATTAGTGTATAACCCCTGCGTGGATGCCTTTATTGTAAAGTGACCGATTAGTGGAGTGCCTTCAGTGTTGCCACTAGGGTTGTTTCAACAGATCTTTTATACGGACCAGGAGTGAATTCTCTTTCAACCAAGTTGTGGTCATGATTTTGTGGTCCTGATTCGGCTCTTTGCAGTCCGCTGGACCCTGTAAGCAATGAATAACTAAATAAATCATCATCGTCGTCGTCGTCGTCATCATCATCATCATCATCATCATCATCATCATCATCATCATCATCATCATGTCAAGACGTGTATTGTAGTTGATTGTGTGTAATAGTGTTAAACTTTGTGTTATTGATTTGGTTGGTTGATGATTGCTATGTGTTTTGTAATCCAGGTTTTTAGGATTAACCTATATATTGTTTAATTATTATTGACTGATAACACTGAATTACTGGCAGACTGCCTGCCTAGTGTACCCATTAGCTAAGTGACGACCTGACTGTGTAACTGACCTTACCGATTGACTGACTAACTGACTGGCCAATGGATAGACTGAGGGACTAATTGTAATTGTCTTTGGCTTAGTATGACAAAGTAATGAGTGTGACGTTCGTAATACCAGGTTTCCGTGAATGGACTGGAGGTGCTGTGTCTGATGGTGGATCGTATGGGGGAGGAGTTCAAACCTCACATCACCACAGGTACGCTTGGCTTTGTGTGCAGCACTTGTTAAGGTAGCGAGCTAACGTTTGCAGCACTTGTTAAGGTAGCGAGCTAACGTTTGCAGCGAGCTAAGGTCCATTGTGTGTTTGGGATACCTGCTGCTGAGCAGCCCTCACACCTACAATAATCCACGCACCTCCAGTATTTGTTCTCCTTCAAAACATTGTGTTTGATCTCTTAGGGCAGATGTGACGGAGTGTCGGCCAATCTCCCTTTCTGTCCCAGCGCCGTAGCTCAGTGGTAGAGCGTTGGCCTGGCACAGCGATCAAACCAGGTCCCAATCCCGTGGTGGGCAACATAAAAAGTGGCCATTTTTCACTGTCCTTCTTAGCACTGTGGTTGCTGTGGTGGTTCAGTGTTGATTTAGGTCCCTACCTTTAGCCCCACCCCTTGGTTATTCCCGTCTGCGATACCGCCAATGGTGGGTGTGAACGTTAAACTTCAACGTTCATTCATTCATTCATTCATCTCCTTTTCTATAGTATTCATCAAATTAGGCCTAGTTTCTGGAACCAAATCAATGATTTTTACAAATGGTAAAGGCCAATTAGTGTGTCCAACGCAGGGTTGAGTGCAATAGCACTTGTTTGCAAACTGTAATGGATGGGTTGTTTGTGACTGACCAGAGTTGTTGTTACAGTGCTGCCATCTGTGGTGGACAGACTGGGGGATGCCAAAGACCAGGTTAGAGAACAGGCCCAGCAGCTGTTGTTGAAACTGATGATGCCTGCTTCCTCACCACAGGTAACGTCCTGTTGGCCACACTGATAGTGTTATATATCGGGTGTCTGCCAATTAAGTATTAACATGATGGATAGCAAGGTTTAACGTTCTATAGCATCAGTGTTGAGTAAGGACCAAGTGAACTATCAGACCCAGCCATTGACATTGATTCATTCACTGGCAACAGTTGGACGTGGCAAGGTGCTCAGTAATAAAAGTATGTTCATTGTATTTTGGATGAATGAGTCGATGAATAAACCGATCAATGACAATCAATGCAATGTGCTTAAGTTAGAAGTCACCTAGTCCAGGAAGTCTAAAGTAATGACTCGTATTCACCAGTGTTTCTGTCAGACATTATTAAGTGATGTCTGAGCTTGGCAAATTTTAGCTGAATGTTTTTCTCTGGGTTATGTAAAATTAGAAGCTGTTGGTTTTAGAATACATTTCTTTATCCCCGCTGGCAAAGTTTAAATGACTGTTTTTTGTGTGTGCATTATTTGAAGCGAAAAATTGTTGGATTTAGAGTAATGTGTATGTATTTGCGGTGTGTTACACAGTACGTGTTTGAGCGGATGCAGGGAGCGTTTGGACACAAGCTGTGGCACGTCAGGGAAGGCGTTGTAGTCTGTCTGCAGAACACTTTGAACAGGTCTGTGCCACTATCTCTCTTCCATCTCTGCCACTGTAATATTGCAGCAAACATGAGATGGCACATGGCGTGTGCACTTCAGTATGTGTGTGTGTTGTAGGAGGTAGGGTAAATGGTTTTTGTGGTATTTGATGCATGAAGCCAATCCATCAATGTCATCCGCAAAACGGATGTTGGATATTGGCTCTACCCCCTATGCTGACTGTGCCTTCGTGATCTGAAAGGACATCTGACACGACTGGACATTGGCTGAAGAGGAACAAGAACTTGAACAGCTGGTACAGAGACTTGACACCACCTCCCAGAGTCTTTGGAATGGAAATAAGTGCAGAGAAGACCAAAATGATGACCAATAACACCATTGGCATCAACACAGACATCGAAGTCCAAGGCCAATCCCTCAACACAGCGCATAGCTTTAAAGATTATATCAAACAGTGAAGTCCTCTCCAGGATCGCACAAACAACTGCTGCCCTGACAAGGTTCAAACCCATTTGGAAAGACAGTACCATCAGTCTACACTCCAAGATAAGGCTGCTGCGATCCCTTGTCATCTTCATCTTCTTAAACGCATGTGAAACATGAACCCTCACAACAGACCTACTGTACAACGAAGAATACAAAGCATGGAGATGAGGTGCTACAGAAGACTTCGGGCATTTCTTATACCTAGCACATCGCCAACGACGAAGTCCGACAGACCATCACAACTGTTGGACAACACGAGGATATGCTCACAATGGGGAAGAAACTGAAACTCTGATCGTATGCCACGTCACCAGAGCATCAGGCCTACATCCTGCAAGGCACGGTGCAAGGAGGCAGAAGAAGAGGGAGACCGAAAAGAGGTGGGAGGACAACATTCGAGAATGGACTGGCTTGACACTGAGCAAAGCCATGAGGGTTGTTTAGGACAGAAAGATGGAGTATGCTGGTTAAACGATCATCTGTGGTGCCCAAACGACATTCGAGTTACGGAATAGGATAGGTTAAAATGCATGAAGGAAAGCTGCTTTGCTATTTCACGCCTTATTATTTTCTGAGAGAAATGAATATTATTCAAAGGTATACAAAATAAAAGTCTGACCAAAGAGCATTGACGTCAGAGTTGTCATCACATCGTGGACATGATCCTTGACCCTTGATATTATTGGAAGAAGAAGAAGACTTCCTGGAAGTTCTTTGTCCACAACCATGAACAACGATTAAAGAAATAAATAAAACCACAATTACAAGTTGTTATTTCAGCAGAATGTTGCAACTGGCTAATATATTGTTTTAGAAGTACTGATTATTGGTGATAATTTCTATGTGTATAATTTGTGTTCAGATATGGAGCTCGCAGTTTACAGCTGTCCAAGATCGTGCCGGCCATTTGCAAACTGTTGGACGACCAGAACAGCCAGGTGAGAGAGGCCGCCGTGTGCACGCTGACGGAAATCTACAGACACGTCGGTGAGAAAGTCCGCACTGACCTCAGCAGGAAAGGCATTCCACCCCAGAAGTGAGTACTTCAATATCACCTTCATCAAATGCTATTAGTTTTTATAGTGGAGAGTGCTGTGCTATCAGCTTCATGAAATGTGTCTTTTTCTTTTCCTTTTCTCAACTGCCCTGTACCCTCCAAAGCCATTGTCAGTCTGTCTACCGATTCTTAATAGGGCTAGGTTGAAAGTGTGCCACAACAAGCAGTGGTGTGGTTTTATAGCATTGTGTAATGATGCACCAACAATAATAATAATCGTAATAATAATAATAATAATAATAATAATGATATTTATATAGCGCTTTTTCCCAAGGAACAATATCAGTTCAAAGCGCAGTACTCACGCATTCATTCTAAACATCCAGCTTCATACAAAATAAAGTCAGACACTTGCTAACGAATAAGAGATGAGGGAGTGAAAGAGGAGGGGAGAGCTAAGAAGGTGTGATGGGGCGGGTGGTGGCGGTATATTATGATGGGAGGCAAGATCAGAAACATTTAAGGAAGAGATGAGTTTTCAAGTTGGATTTGAAATTAGCTATGTTTGGAGAGCTGCGAAGAGAGAGGGGAAGAGAGTTCCAAGTTGAAGGGCCAAGAACTGAGAAAGATCGACGGCCAGCAGAGGAGAGTTTGTAGCGGGGTATGTGAAGCATGAGGGTGTCAGAGGAAGAACGAAGATTTCTAGAAGGCTGATAGAATTGAATTTTCTGGGTGAGGTAAGAAGGGGCTAAGCCATGGACGCACTTGTAACAGAAAATAGCGATTTTGTAGATAATTCTATGAGACACTGGAAGCCAGTGGAGTGAATGTAGTAGGGGAGAGATATGATCAGATTTTTTTCTTTTTGAGAACCAGACGTGCAGCTGAGTTCTGAACACGTTGGAGCAGATAAATAGAAGAAGAAGGAAGTCCAGCCAGGAGAGAGTTACAGTAGTCTAAGCGTGACAAAACAAGAGAGGAAATGAGTTTGACAGTAGCGTCAGTTGTCAGATGTTTGCGGACAAGGCCTATTCTACGGAAATGAAAATTGCATGTTTGACAGGTTTTGCTGAAGAATTCTGACATGGAGAGGGTGTTGTCAAAAACGACACCAAGGTTTTTGACAGAAGATGACATTGGAAGAGTGACAGTTTCTACAGAGGAAGAAGACAGGTTGTGTTTAGTACCTGTGAGCATAACTTCAGTTTTGGTTGCATTGAGTTGGAGCTTGTTGACTGTCATCCAGTTAGAAATATCTTCAAAGCATTCAGAAGTTTTGGTCAGACTGGATGGAAGGTTTTGAGGAGTGTCACTGTTTTTCAGCTGTGTGTCGTCTGCGTAGAAATGGTGAAAAGTGTCATGGTTTTGGATGATGTGAGACAGAGGAGATGTGTAAGGGATGAAAAGAACAGGGCCTAGAACTGATCCCTGAGGAACACCGAAGACAGGTCTGGACATTTCAGAGAGTGGTTTTTGATGCAAACAGATTGGAAGCGATCAGTTAGGTAAGAGCAAAACCAGCTGAGGGCACTGTCTTTTATTCCAAAAGAGTTCTCGAAACGCTGAAGGAGAATGGTGTGATCGATCGTGTCAAAAGCGGCTGAGAGATCGAGAAGGAAGACAAGGCTGACAGGGAGTGTCGTCGAGAATTTTGCGAATGGTTGCGATTTTTGAAGTAAAAAAGTCTGAAAAGAAAGAGGGCAGCTCTGGTAGTGGAATTTTTGATGGAAAAGGAGAAGTGTGGGTGTTCCCCAGAAGTTCGTTCATAGTGGAAAACAGTTCTTTGGAGGAAGCAGAGGTTTCTATCTTATTGTTATAGTAGGCGTATTTTGGCTGCAGAGATTGCTTTGCGTTTGTCAAACTTATGCTTCTGATAGGTCTGTTTGTGGACTGTGAGTTTGAAAGACCCCCACCTGCGCTCGGCCCTACGCCGCTCCCGTTTGGCCATGCCGATCTCGGGAGAAAATCACGGCACAGATGGACGGTTAGAGTTGAGACGAGATGAAGCAGGAGCGTGTTTGTTAAGAAGATGGCTGAGAGTAGCGTTGAAGAAAGAAGCAGGTTTAGAATCCGGAGGTGCAGAGGAAAGGAGGAGGATAGCTTCAGAGGAGAAGTTTTTCTTGTCAATGGCTTTTAGGTTACGGAGTGTGACTGAGCGTTTTTTCTTTAGAGGAGGAGAGAGGCAGAGAGAGCAGAGGACAGCGTAGTGGTCAGACTCAAGATCTTGTAAAACAATGACTTTAGAAAGAATGTTGTCGGACTGTCTAGCGATTACCCAGTCGATGATGTGATCGGAGCGAGGGAAAGTGGGGTCTGTAAGAAATTGTGAGAGGCTATGGATATGCAAGTTCTGACAAATGCCCTTTGTTTCCCAGTGATCAGCTTGGTCAAAGTGGATATTGATGTCACCAAGAATAATAAGTTTGCCGGGTTTGGAAGAATACAGGTCCAGAAAGGATTCAAATTCTTCGTGAAACATGACAGGCTTGAGTTTGTTTTTTGAGCTGGGAGGGGGACGATATATACAGACAAAGGTAATGGTTTGGCTATGGAGGCTGAGGGTGACCTCAACGAACTCAAAGGAGTGGTGGGCGAAAGGCAGCTGTTGTGAGAAAGTGACATGAAGAGAGTTTCTGTGGACGATGGAAATACCCCCGCCCCTGGAGGGCCGAGTCGAATCCAACCTTGTGGAATGCTGTACCTTGAGACCATGTCGATGGTGGCTATTGACAACTAACTTATCTTTCAGTGAAGCAAAACCCACCACACAATCCATAGTTAGTGTACAGTATTTGTTTTCCTCTTCAATGCTCTGCGTCTATTGTAGTTTTCCTCCTTGGAGCCCCTTATTTTCACATCGTCGTCATCATCATCATCAACGTCCTCACCGTTGTCATCGTCATCAGCATCAGCATTAGCTTCTACGTCATCATTATCATCAGCAGCGTCGTCTTCGTTATCGGCGTCGTAACCGTTCGCGTCGTCATCATCATCATCATCATCAGCAGCAGCAGCAACAGCAAGAGCAGCAACGTCGTCGCCGTTTTATCAGCATCATCGTCATCGCAGCTGTCATCCTTGGCGCTGTCATCGTCGTTATTAGAATCTTTGTCGTTATTAGAATCGTCGTCATCATAGCTGATGTAATCTTTCCCGCTGTCCTCGTTGTTTTTCAATTATCGTTATCGTCATCAGCATCATCACCATCGCTGCTGTTATCGTCAACGCTGTCGTGGTGGTCATATAGCTGTGCGACTCGCCAATTTTGTCCTTGTGTGAGCGGGAGAGGAGACAAGTTGATTGTCAGCCCTGATACATAATTCTCTTTACTGGGGGCGCTCGCAATGTACTGTTTTATTGGGAGGCATTTGATTGTGTCTAGAAACATATGTGCTACAATTTGTAATTTTTAGTGGCAGATTTTGTTTAGCTTGATTACTGACTAAGGTGGTGGTGTTTTGTCATCAGGTTGACACATATCTTTGCCAGATTTGACGAAGTCAAGATGTCAGGGAATATGCTGCCCACAGCGGATATCGGTAAGTTGTTCTTTACTCAGATCTTCATTATATTTACACAAAAATATATATGGTGTGTTTTGGTCGTTGTATGTTATATTAGAACCGTTTTGGTCTTTGTATATTTGTCTTTTATATTCTCACCTGCATTTCTCTCCTTTTAAATATCTTAGTTGTTTTAAGAGAGTCTATGTTTGTATTGTTCTCGAGTCCATTTGTGTGTTTTTTGTAAAGTGGAGATCAGAAAGACAACTTGTGCTTTGTCAGTGTTTGTGCTGCATGTGCTCCTGTCTGTCAGGCAGGCTGTTTGATTTGTTTGTTGACGTTAAATTATTTCCATGAAAACTCCATTTTCAAAACATATGTATTGTCTGTTTTCATAAACAGAAAGTTCTTCCGAGGCGTCACCTTGTAAGTCGTTTTGTGTTTGATTTTTTTTTAAACCCTGTATACTACTCCAGTTGCAACATGCCTTTCTTGACCTGTGCAATGTCTTTACATCAGTAGGATGACATGTTTAGTATTAATGCGTTGTTGACAGTGGTGGGTGATGTACGCTGCATTTTGTTGCCTCGTAAACTTTTTTTTGTGTGGTGTGGGGGAGGGTAACAGCGACCGAAGAGGCAGATATTATAAAGTGAAGTTTTTACCATTTGTAACGTATTTTACCTTCTTCCACACCAGTTTAAAATGAACAAATGCTGCAAACTAACTCTTTAGGATCAGATTGGATGAAACTAAATTAAACCTAATGTCAGCATAAAATAAAGGTTTGCAGAGGACTATGATTGGATTTTGTTTTCAAGTTAGATGGGTCAGTGCAGTGAAAAGTAATGAATAATTGTAGGCAGTGCAAATCAATAAACCAATAAATACAGCCATTAATTACAACTTTTAAAGCTCGTACACAAAGAACATCCACCCCCAAATAGGCGTGCTGAGGGTGCATGAATGAAGAAATGCCGTGATTTAGCAGTAGTTTAGATTTGGTTTGCTATGACATTGAGGTGAGGTGGTGGAATATATATATATATATATATATACATATTGAAAACGTAGTCTCTCCATTGTGCTTGCAGTGTTTATTGTTTATTTTATTGTTTCACCTTATCTTGTTATTTTGATCACCTTATTCTAGGGCTTTCTGGTTAAACATCTGTGGCTTTTACTGCATTGTAAAGTTTTGTTATACTGCTTTGTACTTTTTACAAAATCTTTCTACGGTTAAGACTTTTCAATGCACGCCGATGCATGCATGACAATGAAGCCTGTTCCTCATAAATTGACACGTAATCTCAGACTTTTGTAAGATGTATTACACTTTGAATATCTACATTTGATCAGTTTAGGGACAACAGTGCATACTTAATCTGGTGCATGTTGTTCTGTTCGTTGTGTTTTAATCAAGCTGCATTAAAATAATGAAACGGCACTCTATGTACGCTTGGGCTTTTTCGAAAGGGGGAGGGGGGGGGTGTAGATTTTGTAAAGGGACGCAACCGACTACACGCCGTTAACCGTATGCGACATTATTTGATGTAGTTGCTTCCCCTGGCTGCAGTGGACACTCTCTCTCTCTCTCTCTCTCTCTCTCTCTCTCTCTCTCTCTCTCTCTCTCTCTCTCACTCTCACTCTCACTGTGTGTGTATGTGTGTCGTAGCTTTACCTTGTTGGCACTTGAATTGATGTATTGTGCTTCCTTTGTCTTGTTATTTTCAATCTGGTAAAAACGTTTATCTTTCAATTTTTTGCAAAATGTGAATGTTTGCACAATCGGTGATGGACTATTTCTTTGTTGTTGTTGTTTTTTTTTCCCAGTGCAGTTTGGACCGGTATTGAGGTGATGTGGTGGTGGAGTGTAGAACAACTTAGAGACGTTTGATGTAGTTGTCCCTGTACATTGTAGCGGACAAACTGAAAGGTGTATTCCCGCCATATTTCTATATCAATATGCCGACGCATCGCCACAAGTGACTTAGATGTTGGTGTTTATTCTTGGTAGTGTAATTTGAGACATCCCAC
The DNA here is from genome assembly GCA_036898135.1 of Oncomelania hupensis. Classification (NCBI taxonomy): domain Eukaryota; kingdom Metazoa; phylum Mollusca; class Gastropoda; order Littorinimorpha; family Pomatiopsidae; genus Oncomelania; species Oncomelania hupensis. Next base: position 4,076,778 of record CM072525.1, on the reverse strand, counting down.
CATCACCCTCTGTGTCCACTTTTCCACCAATGTACAGTCATTTGTACCCAGTTGTGGTTTCAATTCATTGTGCCAGCGTTAGTGGATAGCTTTGGCCACTCCCGTTTACGCTCAGCGAACATCTCATTTGTATATACTTACCGTTGTTATTTGCGTAAGGTCACGACCCTTCTCCTCGTTTCTTCTGTTGCCACCACATTAATCATGGCATGAATTAGAGCGTTGCTACAGGGCGTTGGAGGCTAGTTGGTCAGAAGATCGGAAAGGGAAAGTGGCGTTGTTTTGTCGGCATATTGGGTCTCCCTAATTCTGTAATGCCTCGCGAAGCTGTATTTAAAGAATACTCGCCAACACTAGTTCACTCTTTCGTGGTAGGTAATGTTCACACAACAAATTTCTTGTATTTGCAGGTAGGAGAATGTACCTCCTGACATTGACCTATACCCCCTAAAAATGTGTGGACTTATGAAGCAAGATAACGGCGCTATGTGATGTTTGCTCTAAGCTTTGGTAAACTGAAATGTCAACGAAAGACAGATAACTCCACTATTGACTTGGACATGTTTGGCAAAGAAGATAGGCCGGAATGTTCAGTCTTGTGACAGACCTTCATCACTTAGCAATGCAATGTCCGTCACACCTAGGCTTTGTGAAGCTAACTAGCCCCACGGCAGTGTCCGTCACATATAGTCTTTGTGAAGCTAACTAGCCCCACGGCAATGTCTGTTACACCTAGTCTTTGTGAAGCTAACTAGCCCCATGGCAATGTCTGCTATACCTAGTCTTTGTGAAGCTAACTAGCCCCATGGCAATGTCTGTTACACCTAGTCTTTGTGAAGCTAACTAGCCCCACGGCAATGTCTGTTACACCTAGTCTTTGTGAAGCTAGCTAGCTCCACGGCAATGTCTGTTACACCTAGTCTTTGTGAAGCTAGCTAGCTCCACGGCAATGTCCGTCACACATAGTCTTTGTGAAGCTAGCTAGCTCCACGGCAATGTCCGTCACACCTAGTCTTTGTGAAGCTAGCTAGCTCCACGGCAATGTCTGTTACACCTAGTCTTTGTGAAGCTAGCTAGCTCCACGGCAATGTCCGTCACACATAGTCTTTGTGAAGCTAGCTAGCTCCACGGCAATGTCCGTCACACCTAGTCTTTGTGAAGCTAACTAGCCCCATGGCAATGTCCGTTACACCTAGTCTTTGTGAAGCTAACTAGCCCCATGGCAATGTCCGTTACACCTAGTCTTTGTGAAGCTAACTAGCCCCACGGCAATGTCCGTTACACCTAGTCTTTGTGAAGCTAGCTAGCCCCATGGCAATGTCCGTCACACCTAGTCTTTGTGAAGCTAACTAGCCCCACGGCAATGTCTGTCACACCTAGTCTTTGTGAAGCTAGCTAGGCCCCACGGCAATGTCCGTTACACCTAGTCTTTGTGAAGCTAGCTAGGCCCCACGGCAATGTCTGTCACACCTAGTCTTTGAGAAGCTAACTAGCCCCACGGCAATGTCTGTCACACCTAGTCTTTGAGAAGCTAACTAGCCCCACGGCAATGTCTGCTACACCTAGTCTTTGAGAAGCTAACTAGCCCCATGGCAATGTCCGTCACACCTAGTCTTTGAGAAGCTAGCTAGCCCCATGGCAATGTCCGTCACATATAGTCTTTGTGAAGCTAACTAGCCCCATGGCAATGTCCGTCACACCTAGTCTTTGAGAAGCTAGCTAGCCCCATGGCAATGTCCGTCACACCTAGTCTTTGAGAAGCTAGCTAGCCCCATGGCAATGTCCGTCACATATAGTCTTTGTGAAGCTAACTAGCCCCACGGCAATGTCTGCTACACCTAGTCTTTGAGAAGCTAACTAGCCCCATGGCAATGTCCGTCACACCTAGTCTTTGAGAAGCTAGCTAGCCCCATGGCAATGTCCGTCACACATAGTCTTTGTGAAGCTAGCTCGCGCACTATAAAAACGTGAACTCTAGTTTAAGCTATAGCCAATTTAATTTTGTTACAATCTCGGAGAATCACCTACAAAATGTATGCCTTTAAGAAATGACCTCCCATCACTAGAGGCTTTAATAAATTACCTCCCTTGAACTAAGTTTTTTTTTTTTGGCAACTACATCCCGGTGTAGATAAATTATATTTCTCCTTGTAGTTTTGTGTTGACGCTTGGCCAGTGTACGGAGTTTTAAAACTGCAGAAAACTTGCAATACTATTTTCTACTAAACACAATTGTGACGTAGATGGTTTGCAAAGCATTTAATTCTTGTTTGTGTCTCACTTACACAGAAGATTTCCGAACACAGGTTCGAAGGACTAGCAATATTCATTGTTTACTACATACTGTCCACAGTTTAGCAGCACCGCGTTCGCTGTCCCCTCGGTTCTCGGTTCTGTTGCTCTCACTGTCGGCACCTACCGTGGCGATATCGCGACAATCTATCTACTCATTGTGCATAACTCGTGCTGTCTCTTGATTGCAACACGTGCAACAATTACGTCCCTTTTCTCCCGCATACGCCCCTCCTAGGGTGGTGAATTTGCCGCTTAGGCGTGGTTCCACACAGGAAATTTGCCCAAAGAAGAAAATTGTGCAGCCAGGCGAAGAAGATTGTGCTGTAATAGGTTCACATAATCACCAGGTGTGAGAGAGAGATGATTCTATCAGGGATATACTGAGAGAAAAGGTTCACATACTCACCAGGTGTGAGAGAGAGAGATGATTCTATCAGGGATATACTGAGAGAAGAAAGGAAGAGAACAACAAAGGGCGAGAGAAGAGAATGGTGGAAAGTGATAAAAGGTGACACGGAAAGGAGGGCAGTACCTAGGATTATTGTCTTACAGTGATGTAGGACAACAAGTACCTAGGACAACAAGAAATAAAGGACAACAGTCAAGTACCTAGGATTATTGTCTTACAGTGATTTAGGACAACAAGAAATAAAGGACAACAGTCAAGTACCTAGGATTATTGTCTTACAGTGATTTAGGACAACAAGAAATAAAGGACAACAGTCAAGTACCTAGGATTATTGTCTTACAGTGATGTAGGACAACAAGGAATGAAGGACAACAGTCAAGTACCTAGGATTATTGTCTTATCAGTGATGTAGGACAACAAGAAATGAAGGACAGCAGTCAAGTACCTAGGATTATTGTCTTACAGTGATGTAGGACAACAAGAAATAAAGGACAACAGTCAAGTACCTAGGATTATTGTCTTACAGTGATGTAGGACAACAAGAAATGAAGGACAACAGTCAAGTACCTAGGATTATTGTCTTACAGTGATGTAGGACAACAAGAAATAAAGGACAACAGTCAAGTACCTAGGATTATTGTCTTACAGTGATGTAGGACAACAAGAAATAAAGGACAACAGTCAAGTACCTAGGATTATTGTCTTACAGTGATGTAGGACAACAAGAAATAAAGGACAACAGTCAAGTACCTAGGATTATTGTCTTACAGTGATGTAGGACAACAAGAAATGAAGGACAGCAGTCAAGTACCTAGGATTATTGTCTTACAGTGATGTAGGACAACAAGAAATAAAGGACAACAGTCAAGTACCTAGGATTATTGTCTTACAGTGATGTAGGACAACAAGAAATAAAGGACAACAGTCAAGTACCTAGGATTATTGTCTTACAGTGATGTAGGACAACAAGGAATGAAGGACAACAGTCAAGTACCTAGGATTATTGTCTTATCAGTGATGTAGGACAACAAGAAATAAAGGACAACAGTCAAGTACCTAGGATTATTGTCTTACAGTGATGTAGGACAACAAGAAATGAAGGACAACAGTCAAGTACCTAGGATTATTGTCTTACAGTGATGTAGGACAACAAGAAATGAAGGACAACAGTCAAGTACCTAGGATTATTGTCTTACAGTGATGTAGGACAACAAGAAATAAAGGACAACAGTCAAGTACCTAGGATTATTGTCTTACAGTGATGTAGGACAACAAGAAATAAAGGACAACAGTCAAGTACCTAGGATTATTGTCTTACAGTGATGTAGGACAACAAGAAATGAAGGACAACAGTCAAGTACCTAGGATTATTGTCTTACAGTGATGTAGGACAACAAGAAATAAAGGACAACAGTCAAGTACCTAGGATTATTGTCTTACAGTGATGTAGGACAACAAGAAATAAAGGACAACAGTCAAGTACCTAGGATTATTGTCTTACAGTGATGTAGGACAACAAGAAATGAAGGACAACAGTCAAGTACCTAGGATTATTGTCTTACAGTGATGTAGGACAACAAGAAATAAAAAGGACAACAGTCAAGTACCTAGGATTATTGTCTTACAGTGATGTAGGACAACAAGAAATAAAGGACAACAGTCAAGTACCTAGGATTATTGTCTTACAGTGATGTAGGACAACAAGGAATGAAGGACAACAGTCAAGTACCTAGGATTATTGTCTTATCAGTGATGTAGGACAACAAGAAATAAAGGACAACAGTCAAGTACCTAGGATTATTGTCTTACAGTGATGTAGGACAACAAGAAATGAAGGACAACAGTCAAGTACCTAGGATTATTGTCTTACAGTGATGTAGGACAACAAGAAATAAAGGACAACAGTCAAGTACCTAGGATTATTGTCTTACAGTGATGTAGGACAACAAGAAATAAAGGACAACAGTCAAGTACCTAGGATTATTGTCTTACAGTGATGTAGGACAACAAGGAATGAAGGACAACAGTCAAGTACCTAGGATTATTGTCTTATCAGTGATGTAGGACAACAAGAAATAAAGGACAACGTCAAGTACCTAGGATTATTGTCTTACAGTGATGTAGGACAACAAGAAATAAAGGACAACAGTCAAGTACCTAGGATTATTGTCTTACAGTGATGTAGGACAACAAGAAATGAAGGACAACAGTCAAGTACCTAGGATTATTGTCTTACAGTGATGTAGGACAACAAGAAATAAAGGACAGCAGTCAAGTACCTAGGATTATTGTCTTACAGTGATTTAGGACAACAAGAAATAAAGGACAACAGTCAAGTACCTAGGATTATTGTCTTACAGTGATGTAGTACAACAAGAAATAAAGGACAACAGTCAAGTACCTAGGATTATTGTCTTACAGTGATGTAGGACAACAAGAAATAAAGGACAACAGTCAAGTACCTAGGATTATTGTCTTACAGTGATGTAGTACAACAAGGAATGAAGGACAACAGTCAAGTACCTAGGATTATTGTCTTACAGTGATGTAGTACAACAAGGAATGAAGGACAACAGTCAAGTACCTAGGATTATTGTCTTACAGTGATGTAGGACAACAAGAAATGAAGGACAGCAGTCAAGTACCTAGGATTATTGTCTTACAGTGATGTAGGACAACAAGGAATGAAGGACAGCAGTCAAGTACCTAGGATTATTGTCTTATCAGTGATGTAGGACAACAAGAAATGAAGGACAGCAGTCAAGTACCTAGGATTATTGTCTTATCAGTGATGTAGGACAACAAGGAATGAAGGACAGCAGTCAAGTACCTAGGATTATTGTCTTACAGTTATGTAGGACAACAAGGAATGAAGGACAGCAGTCAAGTACCTAGGATTATTGTCTTATCAGTGATGTAGGACAACAAGAAATGAAGGACAGCAGTCAAGTACCTAGGATTATTGTCTTACAGTGATGTAGGACAACAAGAAATGAAGGACAGCAGTCAAGTACCTAGGATTATTGTCTTACAGTGATGTAGGACAGCAGTCAAGTACCTAGGATTATTGTCTTAATATAGTGATGTAGGACAACAAGGAATGAAGGACAGCAGTCAAGTACCTAGGATTATTGTCTTATCAGTGATGTAGGACAACAAGGAATGAAGGACAGCAGTCAAGTACCTAGGATTATTGTCTTACAGTGATGTAGGACAACAAGAAATAAAGGACAGCAGTCAAGTACCTACGATTATTGTCTTACAGTGATGTAGGACAACAAGAAATGAAGGACAGCAGTCAAGTACCTATGATTATTGTCTTAGTTATAGTGCTTTAGGACAACAAGGAATGAAGGACAGCAGTCAAGTACCTAGGATTATTGTCTTATCAGTGATGTAGGACAACAAGGAATGAAGGACAGCAGTCAAGTACCTAGGATTATTGTCTTATCAGTGATGTAGGACAACAAGGAATAAAGGACAACAGTCAAGTACCTAGGGTTATTGTCTTACAGTGATGTAGGACAAATACCTAGGATTATTGTCTTACAGTGATGTAGGACAACAAGTACCTAGGATTATTATCTTACAGTGATGTAGGACAACAAGTACCTAGGATTATTGTCTTACAGTGATGTAGGACAACAAGTACCTAGGATTATTGTCTTACAGTGATGTAGGACAACAAGTACCTAGGATTATTGTCTTACAGTGATGTAGGACAACAAGTACCTAGGATTATTGTCTTACAGTGATGTAGGACAACAAGTACCTAGGATTATTGTCTTACAGTGATGTAGGACAACAAGTACCTAGGATTATTGTCTTACAGTGATGTAGGACAAGTACCTAGGATTATTGTCTTACAGTGATGTAGGACAAGTACCTAGGATTATTGTCTTACAGTGATGTAGGACAAGTACCTAGGATTATTGTCTTACAGTGATGTAGGACAAGTACCTAGGATTATTGTCTTACAGTGATGTAGGACAAGTACCTAGGATTATTGTCTTACAGTGATGTAGGACAACAAGTACCTAGGATTATTGTCTTACAGTGATGTAGGACAACAAGTACCTAGGATTATTGTCTTACAGTGATGTAGGACAACAAGTACCTAGGATTATTGTCTTACAGTGATGTAGGACAACAAGTACCTAGGATTATTGTCTTACAGTGATGTAGGACAAGTACCTACGATTATTGTCTTACAGTGATGTAGGACAAGTACCTAGGATTATTGTCTTACAGTGATGTAGGACAACAAGGAACGAAGGACAGCAGTCAAGTACCTAGGATTATTGTCTTACAGTGATGTAGGACAACAAGTACCTAGGATTATTGTCTTACAGTGATGTAGGACAACAAGTACCTAGGATTATTGTCTTACAGTGATGTAGGACAAGTACCTAGGATTATTGTCTTACAGTGATGTAGGACAACAAGTACCTAGGATTATTGTCTTACAGTGATGTAGGACAACAAGTACCTAGGATTATTGTCTTACAGTGATGTAGGACAAGTACCTACGATTATTGTCTTACAGTGATGTAGGACAACAAGGAATAAAGGACAACAGTCTATAGGATCATAGACATAAATTCATAGTGAACGTCAGATGATAAGGTTGGTGGTGGGGAATGGGGTGGGGAGAAAGAGAGAGGAGATAGGGAGTGTGTGTGTTGGGCCTATCCTATCCTATCCTATCCCGTAACTCAGATGATCGTTTAACCAGCGTACTCCATCTTTCCCTGTCCTCAGCAACCCTGATGGTTTCGCTCAGTGTCAAACCAGTCCATTCTCGAATGTTGTCCTCCCACCTCTTTCTTGGTCTCCCTCTTCTTCTACCTCCTTGCACTGTGCCTTGCAGGATGTTCTTTGCAAGACCTGATGATTTGGGGACGTGGCCATACCATCGGAGTTTCCGTTTCTTCACCACTGTGAGCATGTCATCGTGTTGTCCAATGGCTTGTGTGATGGTCTGTCGGACTTCGTTGCTGGTGATGTGGTCTGTCGGACTTCGTTGCTGGTGATGTGCTGGGTATAGGAAATGCCCAGAAGTCTTCTTTAGCAGAGAAACGTAAAGGATCTATAGAGCGCGGGTGTATATGATATGAACGGACAAATTGTGTGTTCGCGTGTGCATAGGTGTTTGTTTTTCCCTTTGTCAGTCAACACCTTTCAAGGAGAGATACGCCTGCTACGTGCCTATTTTGAACAAATGGTGTTATCGAGAGTGGATGGTGTGTCCTTTAAATGTTGGAACACTGTGTGTTCATTTGGAGAAGCGAACGCTACGATTTCATGCAAGCATTTGTCCTACACAGGTGTCATCTTTGGAATGGAACCTCCTTCCCTTTGCGACCATAACACGAATCAACTTAAAAAAAAAAAAGTTTAAATGTCTCCATTCCCTCTCTCCCTTCCCTTCCCCGACACATTTACACCCCACCCCACCCCACCCCTCTCTCTCTCTCTCTCTCTCTCTCTCTCTCTCTCTCTCTCTCTCTCTCTCTCTGTCAAATGTGCACGAACACGAAGCTTATCAGTGATAAACATTCCGCAGCTCATGTGTTGAAGAGTAGGTAGGATAAAAAGAGAGAAATCTACATTTAGTGGGAGGCGAGGGGGTGGGGGTCATTGTAGCGTTGTCTATACGTTTTCAAAGCTTTTCAAAAGCATATATTATAAAAAGATGAAGACTGTATCACATAGGATCAAGACTAGAATAGCGGAGATTTAGACTGAAGTTCTGAAAGCCTAGCCTGATAAGGAAGGAACTGTGTTTTGAAAACGTTTCTTTTCAATTTTATCATAATAAAAGGTGCCATGCCTCTCTCTCTCTCTCTCTCTCTCTCTCTCTCTCTCTCTCTCTCTCTCTCTCTCTCTCTCTCTCTCTCTCTCTCTCTCTCTCTTTCTCTCTCTCTCTCTCTCTCTCTCTCTCTCTCTCTCTCTCTCTCTCTCTCTCTCTCTCTCTTCCCCCCCCCAACCCTGCAATCTTCGCTGAAAGTTTGCCATTTGCTATTGTTTGACTACAATTGATCCAAAACAGACAGTGTTTAGCTGCACATGGTCAGTTTAGGAGTAGATGTATGGTTAGTCTTGCAGTCCTTGTTGGGAACCATTTCGGGTTGACAAACATGACTGTCATGACTCCTATCATTGATATATTATAGATTGTATGCATTGACATTCAGGACTTTTTTGGGGACGAGCTATTGCTCGTATTGCTGATATATTATAGGCAATAATAATATCACCGCTGTGATCATGCTTTTTGTGTGGACATGTTTATGCGCTTAATACATTTTCATTGATCATACGCATGGACCTTTTTGGTCGTAGCGGCTGTGATTGCTATATTGTAGGCTGTGTTTGTGTGAGTGTGTGTTGTGTGTGGGTGTGTTTGTGTGTGTGGGTGTGTTTGTGTGTGTGTAGACTTTTGACGTAGTACTGCTATACTTGCATTGTCAGCAGTTGTAAGAGTGTTTGCAATATACCAGAGACAAAATATACATGTAGCACAGCACCAACTGTTGGTCTTTACTCCTCGCCCACCCTATGTAACGCCCACTCCACTACCAACCTTTCCCATTGATGTGGGGTTCCCCCTCTCCCATCCTCCCGGACTGCGCCCCCTATTGTGATCCGTAGTAAAGCGTTTTTTTCCCTTCGTCCCATGACCTTTGTGCTTTAAATGTGCCGTCATTGGGTGTTTAGCTCGTACTGGACAGGAAACGGGTGACCACTGACCACATTGACACTGACATGAACCGGGAAGAGGGGTGGAGAGTGGAGTGGAGTGGAAGCCTATAGGAGGGCGACAGGACGTGCAGGCTTGTCAAGTCAAGTCCACCAATCTTTAGTCCACACCAACATCCTCATTACCAGATATCGGGTCAACGCAGTAACTGTTGTGTGTTGGGAATGTTCACCTCTTGTACGGTCACACCTATGATGCGCCGTGAAATATAACGTTTTAAACTTTAAGGCCCATAGGACGCCGCATAGGTAGACAACATCATTCTCTGTCTGTGAACCATGAGTCAAGAAACCTGCACTAGGCACACAAAACCGCAGTCCTGTTAGAGGAATCGTGCGTGGATGGGGGGTGGAGAGAGAGTAAAAAAGATATAGAAAGGGAGGTTGGAGGAAGGGGGGGGGGGAGTGCGTGCAAAGAAGCCGACGTAGCAAAAGGACAAATGGAGAACTCAATCACCGTTTCTTTCTCCATGGTCACGCTAAAGATAACAGACCATGCACTAGGCCAACAAAAGCAGGACCATGTTCAGGAATGAGATCGTGGCAAAATACTCACTTCGCAAGCTTTTGTTGCAATTGGACACGCGCCTGACTGGACATTCAAACACTCATGAAAATATTTCCACCCAATGCCACGTTTCACTGAGCACCAGTGCAGCAGTCCCTATATCATATCATGATGCAACTCGTGGTACAACTATAACTCGTATCAAAAGGTGCAAATGATGTGAGATGATATGAGCACTAATCTCCGCGTGTTCCTATCCTATCCTATCCTGTCCCATAACCCGAAGGTCGTAGGGGCACCACAGATGATCGCTTAACCAGCATACTCCATCTTTCTCTGTCCTCAGCAGCCCTCATGGCTTCGCTCAGTGTCAAACCAGTCCATTCTCGAATGTTGTCCTCCCACCTCTTTTTCGGTCTCCCCCTTCTTCTACCTCCTTGCACTGTGCCTTGCAGAATGGTCTTTGCAAGGCCTGATGATCTGGTGACGTGGCCATACCATCGGAGTTTCCGTTTCTTCACCACTGTGAGCAGGTCATCGTGTTGTCCAATGGCTTGTGTGATGGTCTGTCGGACTTCAATGTTGGTGATGTGTTGGGTATAGGAAATGCACAGAAGTCTTCTGTAGCACCTCATCTCCATGCTTTGTATTCTTCGTTGGAGATCTGCTGTGAGGGTCCATGCTTCGCAAGCATATAGGAAGATGGAGATGACCAGAGAGCGCAGCAGTCTTACTTTGGAATGTAGACTGATGGTTCTGTCTTTCCAAATGGGCTTCAACCTTGTCAGGGCAGCAGTTGTTTGTGCGATCCTGGAGAGGACTTCCTGTCGAGACCCATTGTCTGACACAATGGCTCCTAAATATTTGAAGCTGTGCACTGTGTTGAGGGATTGGCCTTGTACTTTGATGTCCGTGTTGATGCCATTGGTGTTGTTGGTCATCATTTTGGTCTTCTCTGCACTTATTTCCATTCCATAAGCTCTGGAGGTGGTGTCAAGCCTCTGTACAAGCTGTTCAAGTTCTTGTTCCTCTCCAGCCAATCCATCAATATCATCCGCAAAACGAAGATTGGAGATTGCTCTGCCCCCTATGCTGACTGTGCCTTCGTGATCTGCAAGAGCATCTGACATGATGCGCTCTAGGAAGATGTTGAGTGTTGGAGAGAGTAGGCATCCTTGACGCACACCGATTGTTGTTCTGAACCAGTTCCCGATGACGCTGTTATGGAGGACTGCACTGGTAGCCTTGTCATACAGGCTTTTGATGACTTCTATAATTTTAGGGCTGATATGTTGTAAACTTTCATGGTTGCCCATAGAGCTGCATGCCAGACTCGGTCAAATGCCTTCTTGAAGTCTATGAACACATGATATAGATGTTGTTGGTGCTGTAGGTATTTCTCACAGATTATTCTGAGGTTGAAAATCTGTTCAGTGGTACTTCGCCCTGCCATGAATCCTGCTTGTTCTTCAGCTATGATTTGTTCAGCTTGTGGTTTCAACCTGTTGAGTATTATTTTCAGGAGGACCTTGCTGGGATGGCTGATGAGGCTGATGGTGCGGTAATTTTCACACTCCTGAAGGTTACCTTTTTTGGGAAGAGTGATGACAATCGACTGGGTCCATGGTGTAGGCCATTCCCCACTCTGCCAGATCTTGTTACAGATAATGGTGAGAGCATCAGTCATCGCTTCTCCTCCTGCTTGTAGCAGTTCCGCTGGTATGTTGTCCACTCCCGCTGACTTCCCTTTCTTCAGCGATTGCACTGCTGCCTCAACTTCTTCCCGGAGAATTGGGAGGATTTCTTCTTCTTCTCTGCTCTCGGGACATGCTAGAACTGATGGGTCTCCATTTGGTGTATGGTTGTAAAGGTCAGAGCAGTACTCTGTCCATCTGTCCAAGACTTCTTGTTCTTCTCTCCGCGTGTTATTACAGGAAATAATGATAGCAATAAGACCTTTTGTCCGTGCACTATGACTTAGTGCTAAAATCCTGTGGCGTGCAACAGGGCACAAGTTGGATTGACCATGGCGGACAAGGAATTGTCTCTCACAAAAGTCCATTTTCTGTCACGATTCTTTGTACTGTGGCTCACTTCTTTCCCTGCCAGCTCAGCGACACGCTAAAAAAGCTGATCATTATGTCAAAAGGAATGCAAAACATTCATGTACTATTGGTCCAACGGAGTAGCTCATTTGTCAGGAACGTTTTTCAGTGCACTTGATCGTGCAAGTTGGCGTCTTCGGGGGTTTGAATTCGATCCTGATTTCGACCAGCGCCTTAGCTGGTAAGTAGGTTACGTAAACACAAGATATTATCCGTGTTGATGTTGGCACACAATATTTTGACGTAATTGTAAACGTATTTGGGGCGGTGCATAATTAGGCATAGACAGCGAAATAGATTAGAAAAGACCGGGGTTATATATTACAAGTTGCGGAGTAGGAAAACAGGGCACATGTGGTCAAGCTAGTGCCAAACAAATGGGTGGGTCAGGGGACAAACCATTTGGAAGGAAAATAGCTCGTGACTAGGGCAGAGGGCGGGTAGGAAGGAGGGAGAGATACTCACAATGCTGTAGTCATACTCAATGACATAACGGTAGGTTTTAAAAATAGATATATTTGAAACCCCGTCTAGCTATAATAAGTTTTACAATATTATCAAATTTATCAAAAGCTAAACGTTATTTCGATGTCTATTAAGTACAGTATATATATATTCCCCTCCAGCACTAACAAGCTTAGATGACCGACATTGATGTAAGTGCAGGTACTAGACAGTCTTGACTCTATCAAGCCTGGAGATTGCAGGCTGCGAGCTGTAGACGACTTTATCTGTTCCAGCATTGCCTTAGTTCTCCAATGCCAGCCATAGCCCTCATGTGTATTATTATGTAGGAATACACCTTTTCACAGTAGTCATAACTGAGGAGAACCCTTTTTTTTTAACTTTTTCTTTCTTTCTTTCTTTCTTTCTTTCTTGCTTTAAAATTGTATTTCATTATTTAAATTGTGTTGTTTACAAAAAAAGACTAAAATCACGGTAACAGCAAATTCTGGTAAAATGGGATTTATTGTCAAACCTTATTGTATATCATGTTGCAACGGCTGTCTGGGCCAAAATGTTATGCCGTAACTTTAGTTATTATAAATGCGTGTTTATAAGGACCCACAGCATTCATAATCATTATAATAATAAAGAGGTTTTTGTGACGCGCCATTTCCCCCAAACCTGGGCTCATTCATCTCAGCCTGCAGTTGATCGTCCTTTTGGGTATGTTTTATGTATTATAGATTTGAATCATTTGAATTAGTGAAAATGGATTTGTTAGGTGGCTTTGCTTGTCTGTATCATTGTTGAAAAATGTAATATAAAGACGATTCCAGTGGCGCAATGTAGTTTGATTTTGCAGACTTGGAGATCCGCAGGCCGCTTTTGGAAATGCAGTTCGGTGATAATGTTTTATATTGAATGCGTGTAATGCCGGTGACATTTTTACATATTATTGCCTTTGAAAATGCCATTGGAGAATATAGATGTATTATTATAAGGCTCACAGTTACTGTCAGATTATGCACTGTGAAAAACCGTGGACCATCCTCCACCACGACCGACCGACGTGTTTTTAGATATTGCGTGTAACTTGAGATGTTGTGGATAATGTGGTTTATGTATTAGGCTATTTGTGCGATGCACTTGTCAACATTTGGAGTGCCAACATAGTGAGTTGTGTGTTGAGCACTGTGAATAATGTAGTGGAGGTATGTGTAGTGTACGTCTAGTGTTAGGGTACCTCATGGTGAGCACCCCCGTTGGGGTGAAGGGAATTCTAGGTATATAGTATCCCCTCTTTGTGGAAATGTAGTGCTTTAAATTACCACTGTTTAAGTCATTCTCATTTGGTCTTTCTCGTTCCTAATCTGTTCTATAAATCTACTATTTTCTTCGCTAGAGCATGCAGTCACCTAACTTTTTCTTCTTCTTTTTTTTTTTTAATACATTTCTTGAAAACTCTCCCCAAACTCCTGATTTGTGTATGGGGTCTGTTGGGTCAGCTTGGGGTTATTGGACGCTTTCTGCCAAACGGTCACTAGGATATTGTATGGTATTATAAGTTAGCAATTTATGCATTTTATATGTATGTTTTTGGTTAATATTTTATAATGATGTTTTTATTATATTTTATTTTTGTAAACGGGGGTTCGATAAACCAGAGTACAGCCTCAGCGCCCCTTGCATGGGATGCCTTTATTGTAAAGTGACCGGCTGGTGGAGTGCCTTCAGTGTTACCACTAGGGTTGTTTCGGCAGATCTTTAAGCGGATCAGGGATGAGTCCTCTTTCAGCGAAGTTGTGGTCTTGATTTTGTGGTCCTGATTCGACTCTTTGCAGTCCGCGGAGCCCTGTAAGCAATGAATAATTAACTAAATATCTCATTCAACCAAGTTCTGGTCCTGATTCGGCTCTTTGCAGTCCGCTGGACCCAATAAACAATAACTAACTATTCTGGTGAGTGCCAGGTCCATTATCAGTATTTTAGCTCTTGCTTTGCCATCCCTACCTTTCAACAAAGGCCATCCTGAAAGCTACAGTGCAAGGAGGTAGAGAGCGAGACCGAAAAAGAGGTGGGAGGACAACATTCGAGAATGGACTGGTTTGACACTGAGTGAAACAACCGGGGTTGCTAAGGACAGGGAAAGATGGAGTACGCTGGTTAAACGATCATCTGTGGTGCCCCTACGACTTCCGAGTTACGGGATAGGATAGGATAGGAAGGACCTATCAACAACTCCGCCACCAGTCAGCTGACTCAACTCTTCCCCACTGGTTCCAGTCGCTAACGTCTTTTCTGGCAGTTAATAACTGTGCACAACTTAAAAAAAAAAAAGGACTGTATTTGAAGAGCAGTTGGGTCAGTGGCATTTCAGTGTAGTTGTAATGGAATACAGATGCCTTACTTATCTTCAGCCAATGCAAGCCACTCTGCAGTCTAAAGTTTTCTACACTTTTCAGCCCCGTTTCCTGCCGCTAGTTTCTTTTCCACCGGGTAACAGGTTGTGCATGTGTGTGACAAAAGTTCAGTATCACTATTTTGAAGATGATGATCAGCTGAAGCCTATTTTCACCATAATTGGTCAGCTATCCAGTTGCCCGTTTCACATCTTTTACAGGTGTGCGTAATTTTGTGTGTGTGTGTTAAGTTTTGATTGGTTAGGGACATTAGCAGTACATGAATATTCCATGTATTCCTTAGTGTCTACAAGCCACTCAGATGGCACAACATTTTCAGTGCTAGTGTCCGTTTTCTTTCCCTGTCAGTAGATTAATGCAAAGCCAATTGTTATTGTTAGGGCAATGTGGGTCCACTGTTTATAAATGGTCGTTCCTGTTGCCATACAACACATATGTAACCGAGAAGAGTATTTGACTCCCGCCTCTCGCCACACAACACATATGTAACCGAGAAGAGTATTTGACTCCCGCCTCTCGCCACACAACACATATGTAACCGAGAAGAGTATGTGACTCCCGCCTCTCGCCACACAACACATATGTAACCGAGAAGAGTATTTGACTCCCGCCTCTCGCCATACAACACACATGTAACCGAGAAGAGTATTTGACTCCCGCCTCTCGCCACACAACACATATGTAACCGAGAAGAGTCATTGACTCCCGCCTCTCGACACACAACACATATGTAACCAAGAAGAGTATTTGACTCCCGCCTCTCGCCATACAACACACATGTAACCGAGAAGAGTCATTGACTCCCGCCTCTCGCCACACAACACATATGTAACCGAGAAGAGTATTTGACTCCCGCCTCTCGCCATACAACACACATGTAACCGAGAAGAGTATTTGACTCCCGCCTCTCGCCACACAACACATATGTAACCGAGAAGAGTCATTGATTCCCACCTCTCGCCACACAACACATATGTAACCAAGAAGAGTCATTGACTCCCGCCTCTCGCCATACAACACACATGTAACCGAGAAGAGTATTTGACTCCCGCCTCTCGCCACACAACACATATGTAACCGAGAAGAGTATTTGACTCCCGCCTCTCGCCACACAACACATATGTAACCGAGAAGAGTATTTGACTCCCGCCTCTCGCCACACAACACATATGTAACCGAGAAGAGTATTTGACTCCCGCCTCTCGCCACACAACACATATGTAACCGAGAAGAGTATGTGACTCCCGCCTCTCGCCACACAACACATATGTAACCGAGAAGAGTATGTGACTCCCGCCTCTCGCCACACAACACATAGAGAAGAGTCATTGACTCCCGCCTCTCGCCACACAACACATATATAACCGAGAAGAGTATTTGACTCCCGCCTCTCGCCACACAACACATATGTAACCGAGAAGAGTCATTGACTCCCGCCTCTCGACACACAACACATGTAACCGAGAAGAGTCATTGACTCCCGCCTCTCGCCACACAACACATGTAACCGAGAAGAGTATTTGACTCCCGCCTCTCGCCACACAACACATGTAACCGAGAAGAGTCATTGACTCCCGCCTCTCGCCACACAACACATATGTAACCGAGAAGAGTCATTGACTCCCGCCTCTCGCCACACAACACATGTAACCGAGAAGAGTCATTGACTCCCGCCTCTCGCCACACAACACATGTAACCGAGAAGAGTATTTGACTCCCGCCTCTCGCCACACAACACATATGTAACCGAGAAGAGTCATTGACTCCCGCCTCTCGACACACAACACATATGTAACCGAGAAGAGTCATTGATTCCCACCTCTAGCCACACAACACATATGTAACCGAGAAGAGTCATTGACTCCCGCCTCTCGCCACACAACACATATGTAACCGAGAAGAGTATTTGACTCCCGCCTCTCGCCACACAACACATATGTAACCGAGAAGAGTCATTGACTCCCGCCTCTAGCCACACAACACACATGTAACCGAGAAGAGTCATTGATTCCCACCTCTCGCCACACAACACATATGTAACTGAGAAGAGTCATTGACTGCCGCCTCTCGCCACACAACACATATGTAACCGAGAAGAGTCATTGATTCCCACCTCTCGCCACACAACACATATGTAACCGAGAAGAGTCATTGATTCCCACCTCTCGCCACACAACACATATGTAACCGAGAAGAGTCATTGATTCCCGCCTCTCGCCACACAACACATATGTAACCGAGAAGAGTCATTGATTCCCACCTCTCGCCACACAACACATATGTAACCGAGAAGAGTCATTGACTCCCGCCTCTCGGCCACCACCTTCAGTACAAGGCCCGACCAGAACGGTTAATTTTTATTTTTCCCTCGCAAGTGACACATCAAAATTGGTGCACTACAAGGCGGGGAAGCGTGTTGCTAGTAAACTGGATTAGCTAGCTACTATTGCCACGACACTCTCTGCCGGTCACTGCCACTAACCTGCATACCATGCCTGCCGACAATGTAGTCATGCTCATCACCAAAAGCAGAAGACAAATGGTCATGTGGAGAGGACGTATGTCGTGTCGCCTTGTCCTGCAAAACCCAATGGCCACACCATAGGATTCTGCACAGCAGGAGCCACCCAAGGCTAGACTAACCAACAAATGGAAAGTAGACAATCTCTCCCAAGCATGAACAGTCGCCTCCCATTCCGCCACACATATATTTGTATAATGTGCCCCTGTAATTCCTAGGTCTATTTGTTTTAATGTTTTCCAGATGTGGTCCAGGTTGTCTTCAGCAGTAGAAATTGCCAGCGAAGAGAGGCAGAAAGTTTATTGATAAAGTAATGTCAATTTCAGACGACGATTTTTGCTGTTTTAGAGTACAATAATATCTGTGACACTTTAGGCAGGGAATGAGTCAACTTCTTCTTTCGTTATCACTTGGTATACAGAGTATTTGCTCATAAAGTGAACTGTTCGGCAGTCTTCTGTCTCGTGGCGTAAATGGTTTTGGATACTCATGGTAAGAGTTAACGTGTCAAACTTTATTAAGGTGTAATGACGCCACGTTATGTAATCCAACTGTGTGTTTGTTTGTGTGTGTGTGTGTGTGAGAGAGAGAGAGAGAGAGAGAGAGAGAGAGAGAGAGAGAGAGAGAGAGAGAGAGAGAGAGAGAGAGAGAGAGAGAGAGAGAAGCCCCACTCAGACCTACCGATTTTCATCAAATGTACTCGGTCACACGCTGCAAAAAGTTGTACAACAATTAAGCTTAGTATAAAATCTCATGCGAATCCATCATAGGTTCCGAGGATAGAACATGTTATAATTCTTGCGATGAAATCATGTCCGGACCAATCAGAACGTGCTGTGGCGTCCTTGATACTGCGACTGAAAAAAAAAAGGCCCACACCACAAAACAAAGGTTGTCATCGATCCATGGCCGTACCCGCCATCGACAAAAGTTTCCTCATCTGCTACTAAATGCTAAATATGGCAAAAGAAATCTTCTCTCTCACTCTCCGAACTGCACGAAGCAAACCGGTCACATGTTAAAAAAAAAATTCATAGCTTTTACAGTATGTAGCGTAGGTAGCAACAGTGGAGAGCACTACATGATCAAGGAAAGAAAGCTCTTTCTGAATGAATGTCGTCTCCTTTGTCGAATTTCCTCCTCATCTGCTACTAAAACAGCTAAATATGGCAAATAATCTTCTCTTTCACTTATCATCACTTATCTTATCATCCGAAACGCTCGAACTGTTTAACTGGTGGCCATAGCTTAAGCTGTCAAAAGTACGTAGCAGCAAGGGAGAGCATTACAGGAACAATCAAAGCGGTCTATGAGCGAGCCGCAGCAAAAAACCAACTTCCGCCTGTTGTATAGAATTATTTTTGGAGTGTGCTTCGTGCCATCAGTCCTGAGATTAAATATCACATGGAACAAATTGTATGATTTCATCTGTAGGTCTGACTGGGGCCTGATTGTGTGTGTGTGTGAATACGAATATTTATTGTCATAAAACCAAAACAAGGTTTACAAGACACAATATATGGCACATTGACGCATACAATTCTTGTCATTGTGTCAAGAGAAAGGTCTTGACATTTATAGTGCAGAAAGTCTTATTTTGTAGCAGCGAAAAATATAGGATGAAAGATAGTTTGAACATATTCCCTTTGAAAAATCATTCTCGGTTTCAATATTGCAAGGTTGTTTATGAATAATTCCCTATCATTAGAGTTGAGAACTTTACCAATAAACTTTTGTCTTTAATTATTATACAATTCATTCTTGTCCAGAAAGTGAAGCTCGTCTTCAAGCACGTTGCAACATTTACACAAACGGCGCTCTCGAGGGATATTTTTATATCTGCCCTTTTCGATTTCAAGTTCGTGTGGGCTTATTTTTAACTTGCACATGGATTGTCGGTAATTAAGATTTTTACATAAAAGATACATTTGAAATTCATATCTAGTTCCTATATTCATTATTTTGATTGTAAAAGGCTAATTTGGAATTCTGATCGTATCTTTTTTTGGTTCCAAAATAAAACATATTTCTCATGAAACTTCTCCTTTAGCGTAAATTTCAATCGTGTTAAACTTGGGGTACCTTGGTTTGACCAAACGTGACCCAAACCTAAACTGTGTAAAATAATTTTTACAAACAGTATCCATGTATGTACATGTGTGTGTGTTTGAAAGAGAGAGAGAGAGAGAGAGTGTGTGTGTGCGCGCTCGCGTGTAGCGCGATAAAGAAACTGATGGAGAGGGAATGCATATGCCCCCCCCCCCCCCACCCACCTTTTTTTTTCTTTTTTTTTGAAACAGCATCTTAACTTCATCAATCACATTTGACTGCTGAAAAGGACGGACGAAGGTTGATTTAATAATGTAATATGGATTCAGAACGTTAATTTCGCCTAACAGTCTTAATCAATGCGTCACCTTGTAAATATGCTGTACAGGGCCTGAAGGCAGTAATGAATAGTAATGAACCGTTTCAGTGTTTGAAATCATCCTGACACTCGTTTGATTGCATGAAGTTGCACGTTTGATCATCAACATTCAAAATAGCTAGACCTCACTGTCGGCACTTTGCTTTTAAAAGCATATGTGCACCCCATCTTCTCTTGTTTCTCCCCATTTCTTCCCTTCCAAGACTGAAGTGCAGACGTCTGCATCCACTGTGGCTCGTCTGTTCTTCCTTCGCCTTACCCCAGCCACAGGCCTGCATTCACCTTGGGCTTAGCTTGCTTTAAAAGGGATTTGTTTGGATGGAGAATGTAATGAAGAGAGTGAGTCGGTGATGTGAAAATGTAAAGAGTTATTTGCCAGCAGCGTTGTGTCGTGTTCTGTGTGTGAAGTGTGATGTGTGGCGTGTTAACATGATATACTATTCTCTGGTCAGTTCAGTTCCACATCACAATATGGTAAAACCCTAAGTGACATATTGTTGTTGTCGTCAACACTGTACGAGTGACGATATTAGTCAGACCTGAGAAATTAGTACCCCGATAACATTAAAATGAGGAGCCGAGAAACTGGAGACCTATGTGATTTGTGGAACGCCTAGCACGGGCAGATATTGGCTCACTAAAGAATTTTTTTTTTTAATGTTAGAAACGAATGATGGAAGTCTGTACGTTGGCAGTTAACTGCAACTATTAAAGTCTGACTTGCCAGGCTAGCAGAACGAAAAGTGTAGGAAATCTGTCATCGTAGTGTCGTCTGAGAATTTGATTCCAAAGAACTCGGCGTAGTCAAGTGTCTAGTTTTTCCGGTCTTCAAACTGCTATGTCCACGCTGGTGAAGAGGGACATTATTTGTATCCATTGTTATGTAGTGGTGCAATCTGATTAGATAGCTTTTTCATCAATAGACTGAAGTGGGACTGGACTACTAAAGTCACTTGTGTCTCTCTTTTACTGGACGTGTAAAAACATAAAAGGGGATTGCCAAAGTGACTTCTGCTTTTGTGCCTGACTGTTGATGATATTAAAGGTAGACACGAAGGCCGGTACGGCGTGTGTAGTGTAGATTAATTTAGACCTGGACATTTATGGGACATAAATCACCCCTGCTGTTTCCTTGATTTAGTGTGCTATGTTAACAATTCGTTGTGGTCACCTCGCTACCGTTTTACTTAAGGCTTTTCACTGTATAGTATTCAAGCTGTCATCTTTAGGGAGGAGGGGGAGAGAGAGACAGAGAGAGAGAGAGAGAGAGAAAGAGAGACAGAGATAGAGATAGAGATTTAGTTAGAGTTAGTTAGTTTATAAAGGTATCCCTTTTATCCCAAGATCACACACCCCTTAAGACAAACTCTCCCAGCCAAAGACCTAAAAACACACACTAGTATTTTATATTTATGTCTCCCTCCCTCTCTTCCTCCTTCCCTCCTTCCCTCGTCTCTCTGTGTCCTCCCT
This sequence comes from Oncomelania hupensis, assembly GCA_036898135.1. Lineage (NCBI taxonomy): Eukaryota > Metazoa > Mollusca > Gastropoda > Littorinimorpha > Pomatiopsidae > Oncomelania > Oncomelania hupensis. Next base: position 4,055,413 of record CM072525.1, on the reverse strand, counting down.
TTTCGGGCAGGTATGTCATGCCCCTTTTGTATTGTGTATATTGTTCCTAAGCAAGTCTGTGTACGTCTTTTACACGTAGGTACATTTTAAAGTCTTTGTGCGTATTGTGTTGACACCACAATGGAATTTCTCTGTTGAGACAAACAGGTGTTGGGTATGGGCAGTCCCTCACCCATGTGGCAGCACTACAAGTTAGCATGACGGGTGTTAAGCGAAGAATTGGGGCAGGCAAATTCCATTTGCAGCGATATCATAAGTGTCTTGTCTTGTGGTTTGGGATGTGCTATTTTAAACCCGCTTAGTGCTTTAGGGAGACGGACCGCAGTCCTGAGGACAGTGCTATCTTCCAACAGACCAGGGATTAAACAACGGGGAAGTATCATGTAGCGCTTTTCCAGCTCCAGGTACTGGCCAGTAACAGGATCTCATTCAAGCCGCCTAAGGCGCCAACTTTGTGCTTGAAGCGCACGGCGTAACGCCGGGACAATGGAGTGGCAGAGGGACTGGTAGGACTTGGTGGTTTTACTGTTCGCCAGTTGTCTCTGCTGTTACGTTCTGTGGACATGCTTTTTCCTCCTCAATCAAAGCCTGTAAAAGGTTTGTGGGTTTTGTACGCGCGACTTTTCCAAAGTGTGTACTAAAATGAAGAAAGTTGTGATGCTGAATATGCGTGAAGTAAGTCTATAGGTTGTGAATGACTGTGGTCACAGTGGTTTAAGAAGTGCAGTGTATAATAATGGTAGCTTTGAAGACGATAGGGAGAGGTCAAAGTGGTGGTGAGTGCAGTGAACAGTAATGAGAGTAGTTGTAATACGGCAGGAGCTCTACTGTAACAGTTCTCAAATCAGTGTGTAGACATTTGTACCGTCCTGTGTCAGACTTCAGCACTTGTAACGCGTGATACTGTGTTGGGTGTCAAATCACATCATTTTTATATAGTGTATAATAAAGCGTTTTTTTTTTTTTAAAATAGCATTCCTGCTGAGGGTGTGTAATGTTGGTGGTTGTGGTATAGATTTCTGAGAAACAACGTCATGTCTATCAGCATAGCATCGCTTCTACCCTTGTGATTGCGCTTGTTTACATGTAATTTGAAGTTTTGAAGCGGGTTAATTGACCTTGACTGCTGTTTGTCATGTGGTATTGTTGCTGTCATTTGTTAGTGGAGGGGGTAGTTGTGAAGGAAGAGAGCTAAGGAGTTGTGGTACTATGTAGAGAGGGAGGAGTGTTGGGAGAGGGGTGTGCATGGAAGGTTTAGCTTTTTGGTAGCACTGGTTTTTCAGTTATGGTTGGTGAACGACACAGTGGTACTTGTGTGAACTTGTCGTTGGGTTTAGAATTTCTGTGTCGAGTTTACAGACATCGATTGATAAGGAGTTGAGCCACAAAGAGTTGTAATGAGCGGATTAAGCTTCTTTTGAGGATTCAAGATTACAGTGCTATCATTATTGGAGCGATTGAAGTATCGCTTACAAAGGGTTGAACTACGAGAGTTGACGTGTGCGTATGACCATTCAAGTCATGTTTACCTTCGGGTGTAAGGTTACAACGTTGCGTTTTAGAGACACCCTGAAACGGTACTGTTAAACTGGTAACAGCGCAGTGATTGGATTTGACAGTGATGAAATCAACGGTGCAACCACGATAGGTAAAATGTATGGCGTACTTACATGTAGGTTTAAGGTTACCGCAGGTTATTTAGAGACGGGACGTGCCAGGTGGTCGCTTGCTGGGAGTTGTAAATGTAGAAAGACAGATAGGTTGATTCAAGGACAAACAATGCTTGTTATAGTCCTTGTGGTTCGCTCCTTTGTGTGTCGTCTTTGAAATAAACCGTCCTCTGCTCAGCATTGAAACCACCTTTTGTCTCGTCATTAGTTTTGTTTTTAAAAAAGTGTTTGTTGTTTAGACGTAGTAAGCTTATTGTCACCAAAATAATAATTATTATGGTGTAAATCTCCGCTATTCTCGCTTGCTTATAAAATAGACAATACACATTGCGCTATTGTCTGTGACAGCCTGGCCTTACACAATAGACAGTACACATTGGACCATTTTCCTGTGACAATCTGGCCTTACACACTAGTCAATACACAGACACCAAACTCATCTTTATTTGGCCTCAGTGCACGTGCAAAGAAACTTATACACAGAATGCTGCGTAGATTGACAGTCTTAACAGAGTACGTCATAGTCTTTACAGAGTATGTGACAGTTTTTATAGGGTATGTGATAGTCTTTACTGAGTACGTGATAGTCTGTACACAGATTGTGATAGTCTACAGGCTACGAGATAGTCTTTACAGAGTATGTGACAGTCTCTGTTCACAGATTGTGACAGTCTCTACCTAGCATGCATAACATTGGCTACTTTGGACGATGGGAGGGGAGAATGAATTGAGCGCGCAATTAGCATAATAGCGATACTAATACGGGATTATACCATTCCCTCCTTCTTCTTTTGGTATGACTGTCCCACTATGGTTTTTTTTGTCTGCGTATGTGTTTGCATTGCTAATGTAATCCCAGTCTTCTGCCGTCATGCCCCGGACCCCTCCCTGTCAACTTATTGCATTTAATTTTGTACTTGTTATTGTCAACCTATAGTAGTAACGCTGCTACCTGAAAAATGTGAAAAGTGGCCATGATAAATAGTAAATGCCTCTATAACTGTATCGGTGGGGCCGGGTAGCTCAGTTGGTAAGAGCGTCTTGCTAGTAACCGAAAGGTCGCTGGTTCTAATCCCGGATTGGTCAACGTGTGATCATATTATTTTCCCCTTTACCAACAACTGGCCCGCTGGTGTCAGTATAAATCGGTCCAGTAGTCACCAATATGCGAATGAGTCTCCTCTCTGAAAATCCTTATCGGGAAGAGAGGGGACTATAAACTGATACACACCCTATATGCGAATAAGAGTCTCCTCTCTGAAAATCCTTACCGGGAAGAGAGGGGACTGTAAACTGATTTAAAAAAAACTATATGCGAAAGTGTCGTGTGACTATAATCAACAAACAACTGTATCTGAGTTTGGAATCGACCTTTGGTTTTTTAGTAGATTAAAAACCCTTTTTTACAAGCAAATTTACAACCAACGGTACAAAAGTCACGAAAACGCTATTTAAGAACTATAAATAATAATTTTAAAAAATAATAAGAAATATTGTTGTAAAGTACTTAGACGGAGAAGCACAAGAAGAACAATGGAGACGAAGAAGAAGAGCCAGGATGTAGAGCAGAGAAAGGCAGACAGTAGTTACTTAATTAGTATCAAACAGCGAGGAAGACGGTTGTTTGGGTCAGATAAGGGTTTATGGCGATATTACGTTAGGCAGGAGGGACATAAAATAGTTATGAAGTGATAACGACGTAGTGGCATTACAAACATTGAAATATGATCCCAAACTATCTGCAGAATTTAGGTCAAGAGCAAGAACCGCTCAATCCTTTGGTAGTCCTTGCTTGGTCAGAAGGTAAAAAAACCCGCTTTATTTGAGAATAGGGGTGATAGACAGATATAGGCAGGCAGAAAGAGAGGGAGGGAGGAAGATAGAGAAAAAAGGATTATATCTTGTAAAATCTTATTTCTGCGTGTGTGCGTGCTTGCGTGTTGATGCGCGCTTGATGAGCAAGGAAGATACCAAAAGTAGCATAAAGACCTCGTTGTGGAATGTTACGTGAGGTTGTCAGAGGTTGTTGCAGCGTGCACTTGTGTGCCCCCCTCCCCTCTCCTCTCCTCCCTAACCTCTTACTGCGCTATCAACATCTCAAGTGTGCAATACATGACGTTCTACACGCACCACGTAGGCCCACAGGGATATGGCGGATTTGGTGAAACAGATAGACATTTGACACACATTTCCAAATCTGTGGAAGATCTGACAGTGTACACCCACGATTCTCACAATCACGATCAAACTTAACAAAGGCAAACACATTCGCCCCCCCCCCCCCCCCCCCCCCCCCTCTCTCTCTCTCTCTCTCTCTCTCTCTCTCTCTCTCTCTCTCTCTCTCTCTCTCTCTCTCTCTCCCTCCTCCCAAACATCATTTAAAAGTACGAACACTTTATTTTTAGAAGTTTCAAAGACTTCTATTGGAGGTTCCTGACAATTAACATACACAAAGACAAACAAAACTAAAATGGAGGACAAGAAATTCACCAGCTTTAGCTCAACATCTCTGAACCATAGGGCCGTATTTGTGGTGACTTTGTCATTGTCGGCCACATCTACTAGTGTTTTTTCTTTTTTTTCTGGAATAAGGAATTGCAGATTAAACTGGACTTGATCTAACCTTTGAATGTAGCTTTTTTTTTTCTTCCCCTGGATGGCCAAAGGTTGTGTACGATACCCAACTATGTGTTTTGAGACCAGTTAAAAGCATTGCGAGGGTGCCGCGTTAAACTAGTGTACAGCTAGATGAACTTGTTTTCACTACATAGGCTTCTGTGTGTATTAGAGAGAAGAGAGACAGACGGAGAGATTGTGAGTCTCATTGTGTGACTGTGTGTGTTGAAGTCAACTGTGGGGTGTTAGCGGTAAACTGACGTTTCTTCTCAGCTTCCTTTACGACCCCACCTTGGCAATTTGCACCTGAATGATACAGCTCACTTCCGTCTGCCCTTCTTCATCTGTTCTGTATCCCTCTTCCACCTTCTTATCCTCCCCCCCCCCTCACCACCCCACTCCTTCCAACCTCCCTTCCACCATCTTCATCTCCTCACACATCCCTACCTACAGTTGGTTGTTTGGGTCCAGCTCGTAGTTTAAAATAAATGACAGAGCGCGAGCGAGTGCAGTTTGAGATTTCTCTGAGACACGCGTTTTACATTTTTGAAAGTGCGTGCACGTTTAAGAGACATTTATTTTCATCTCTCAAAACTGTGGCAGGGAAAGATGTCAAAACGGTGAAAACCGGAGTGCAATACCGGTGTGACATCGTCAAAGTTCCTTATATCTTATTTGGACTGGGAGCGAATGGGAGCATTCTGATTGGTCGTTGATTTCAAAATTCGACGCATGCGCACAGTGCTATCGTAGTCTTAGTTAGGGTTATGGTTGATTGATTGATTAATTGATTGGGTAGATTAACGTCCCCGGACACATGGAGCGTATAGGGGACACAGGGTTAGGGTTAGGGTTACGACGCCTAAGAACATCGTGAAAAGGCCGGCCCGACTTGACCTGGCGCATGCGCAAAGGCACCCGGGCCGAATTAAAAAATACCCGAAACTTTGACGATGTTACACCGGGCTGGTTGTATATGGCTTTGTAATTGCATTGTACAACAACTGCCCGCGTAAGTGTGTGCGTGCATGGAGAGCGGGGTGTACGGCTACGCAGGGGATAGGGTGACAAGCGTGTCAGGTAAAGCACAGACCACACAACCAATGTAGTGGAACCACCAAAGGCCGGTAGAGAAGGGTGGTTTTGTAGTGATCTCCCATGACAGTCACTACAGACACACGATCAGCTCATCACATGCACCTCACGTCTTCAAAGCTTTTTGTTGTTCACCACCAAGCGCCCTTCCAGCACACGCCACAGTCCTGCATCCTTTATTGATGTGGGAACAGGTAGTTGTGTGTTGGATTGATAACAACACTAGCTAGTGGTGCCGAGTTTTGCTGTGGGCTGTACTGTAGGGCCTTCTTCGCTCTGCAGCTGTAGGCCACAACATGTTCTGCTATTTCCCCTCATAGGACGATAGAGGACATATCAATGTCTTTAGGTAAACTAATACCTTGAAAAGGCTGTGATGGAGTAAAAGGGCTGTGATGGAGTGTAAAAGGCTGTGCTGGAGTAAAAGGGCTGTGATGGAGTGTAAAAGGCTGTGATGGAGTAAAAGGGCTGTGATGGAGTGTAAAAGGCTGTGATGGAGTAAAAGGGCTGTGATGAAAACTCCTGAAGTAGGCTAAGATGTTGACAGGTCAAAGGTTAACAAGATTTCAAATTCCACCAGTCGATGTCTTTACCCATTGTCCAGCTTCCAACGTCTATGTCGTCGGCAAGATGTCTTAAAACATAAAACAATATATTTGTTTGTCAGTGTGAAATTGCTATATATTGTGCCCACATTTGTACAAAAGAGTGCATTAACTGTGAACAGTGTATGTTGTGATAGAACTGCAGTCCTAAGTCTTGACAAGGGTTAGCTTCGTTAAATTTTGGTGAACTGGTAACGAAGATTTCGATGAAAACGTAAGGCTGGACTCGGTTGGCTTCGTTAACTAACCCTCGTACTTGAACTGTGGCACTGTTCCAGCACTGTTTTGTACGATGTCAAGACCTATAACCACAAAGTAATATTGATAGAAAACGCCAGACACGAATGTTCGTCTTGTCGCAACTGTAATACTAGTTCAGTATAATGATAGTCAATGGCAAGACGGTCTGTACTAACAATAAGGGACGTTGAAAAGTTCTGGTTTAGGGTATGACGTTCGGTCTTTACGTTGCAAGCTTTCAGCAATATTTAGACTACAGCTGTTAGGTTTTATTGTAAGATATTTGGTCTTGGCTCTCATTAATCATCGTACTAGTTAAGTGTCATCGTACTAGTTAAGTGTTCTCTAGCTGACATTCAACTTGATTCAATCCAACAAATCTTTATTACCTCTTACAAAGAATTATGACAGGCGTTAAACGTTGCTCAAATAAATAAAAGACATTCTGATTTACTGTATACAATTTATGTCATAAGTACATCAAGCAAGCATCCCCTTCACACCCATAGCCGCTGTCAAATCCAATATCTCAATCAGCATAATTGATCAGGGTCACTGCAATCGGAATGAAACTTGGACGGGAACGAACAGTGCGGCACTTTATCTACGCAGACGTCTTTCCGGAAGGCAGAGTCTTAAATAGTGCTGATAGAGGGTAGATAAGATCATCATGGATGCTGATGAAAATTTGATGTGAATCTTAGGTTTGCCAGTAACGTAATTTTACTGCAAACATTGGTTATACTATTCAATGATTTTGTGCTTTTTACATTGAGGGACTGATACCAGCAAATAAATGAAAATGTGAGTACCGGCTGGATGTAGCACTGTTCCAGTATTTTATGTGACACCGAGAGAGAGCGGAGTTGGTACAACATAACCATTCTCTGCCTACCTTGGTCAAAGACCATTTCAGCACTGGCTGTAAAGATCAGCTTACTATCAATCATAGTGTCCAGATATTTGTATTGTCAGACCTGATAGTTCTCCGCGAATTCGCGGAAATCCGCGAAAACGAAAACGAAAAAAAAAGGAAATGCGAAACAATCCGCGGACACTTTGCTGGAACACTATATTATTCAGTAACTGACTGTATCATCAACACACACACATTTGCCTACAAGCAGAAGCTTACCACCATGTTCGCCTCACGTCCAAGTGTCAGGTAAATTTGTTCATTGATACATGTGCATTATGTCTGTTGTGTGATAATCAGTTCCACAGCTACAACTTGTCTCCTAGTGGTCTTTTTTAAAGTGTGGGGAGGAGAATGGCATTCTTATGAAAGGTGTATAATAGCTACAAAATGTCACTAGATGCAAAGAAATGTGTTCAAAAAATGCTAAAATTCGTTTTCGGCCGGGGGGGGGCTTCGCCGCCGTGGTCCCCCCATCGGGGCTTTGCCCCGATCCCCACCGGGGCCTCGGCGGCCCCGGACCCCTGCCCCATTTCAGGGGAAACCTCTCTTAGATCACTATCAGGTCTGATTGTTCAACAATTTCTACGGTCTGACATTTGATTTGAAGAGGCACCACATCCGTTCTATCCCTTCGTAAGTCAACTCGCATCTCTTTCGTTTTACTGACATTGAGTTCTAGGTGGTTGTTACCGCACCAGGTGACGAAGGCATCCACACTCCGCTCAAAGCCTGCGGCCGAGTCAGAATTGTCTACAGTTGCGGCATCGTCCGAAAACTTGATTTGCGAATCATCATCAGAGTTTGTTAGTTGATGCTTTGTTTTGCAGAAGGGTTTGCGCTTATAAAATATAATAAGTTATATATTAAGTATAATAAGTTGGGGTTGTAGAATGCAGAGGTGATTGCCCAGAGCTGTACACCCCCAGTGATTGCCCAGAGCTGTACATCCTTAGTGATTGCCCAGAGCTGTACATCCCCAGTGTTTTGCCCAGAGCTGTACGTCCCCAGTGTTTGCCCGGAGCTGTTCATCCCCAGTCCTACATCTACACTATCCACTGTGAAACTGCTGGCTGTTGTCAGCTTCCTGTCAGATAACAGCTGGTCAAGATCTAAAGACATCAATCAACACCTCCTTTGTAATTGTCCAACGCTTTCACAAAATGCCTAACCTAAGAACCACAACTCGTATGGGCCCCAAGATAAGACCGATAACTCTGAGGCCATAGGTAAGAACGATAACATTAGGCCGTCAATCGGGGCTATGCCAAAGCAAAAAAGGATTATAAATAGAATGAATGCATTAGTAGTATCTTGGGGAAGTCTGAGAATACGGCTTTATCTATTTGTGAAATAGTATCAACGGTTTAGTACTGTACTAAGTATTTGGTGGTAAAGTGGTATGGAATTCCACGAAGATTAATCCGTTGGTGAAGTAGGCTTGGAATGGCCATGATTTTGTTATGGTGGGCCAAGACCTACTTGTGAAAAGGTATCAAAGTGTAAGAGTACAGAGGTGGCATTATGAGACGTAGACCGTCTGTGAACTACAGCCAATGAAAACTGTACACAGATTAGTTTCTTTGTGAAAGTGTGCCGCCCGGGTGCCTGATCCGTACTGGTAGGACTCTTTAGCTGATAACTGTGCTTACTTACAAATAATTGCTGTCATTGATTAGCTTAATAGGAATGCAGTCTTAAATTAACACGAAGTTGACACAATGGTCAAACCACTTGTGTTATTACGGATGTGACTTATTACTGATACTAGAAGAGGTTAGGGGTGGTAATGGAATGAATGAATGAATCTGTCTCTGTATCTGTCTCCCTCTTTCTGAGTGTGTGTGTGTTTTTGTGTAGAGTATGGGGGGGGGGGGTATAAAGGCGAGAGGTGAAAATGCCTCACTGCGTCCGGGGACGTTAATTTATGAATCGTAATCGCCTACACACTGGGTTCGCCAAGCGCGGTGGGATTGAAGTGGGGATTTTAACTTACGGAACGCGCGCTACAGCGGAGACCTAACGGCCACCACACTTCACTCACAGAGAGAGAGAGAGAGAGAGAGAGAGAGAGGGGGGGGGGGGAAGGGGAGGGGGGGAGGGGAGGGGGGGGAGGGAGAGAGAGAGAATAGGGGGGGAGGGTGAGATGGAGGGAGAGGAGGATTGGTGGAAGTGGTCCGCGTGGTGGTTGGGTTTGCGATAGACCGAAGATATTACAGAATACAAAACTATGCATGACATGTCTGCAGAGGGGAAAGAAGAGAGAGGTGATAGTCAAGGACTGTGGTCACAGAGACAGACAGAACGGAGGAAGGGGGGTAGGGGGGGGGAGTGGCGACATTTTAAAGAGTTTGGCTCCTTGTGTTTTTTCACACAGCCTGCGACACCCCACCCTGTCCCCACATTCCCGCACTTGGGTCCTTGGCGCCTGTCCCCCTCGTACCTTATTGTCCTTAACACCCCTGCTATTCTCGTCATAGCGTCTCCTCAGTTTTAGCTGCGCGGCTTGTGACCGTGCGGCCCCCATTCATAAGTCGTACCGCTGTCAGCCTGTGGTACTCCATGCTGCCTGTAATGATAATACTAATGTTACCCTCGGTGAGAAAAAAAAACCAACGCCTCACCTTATTGAGAAGTTTGTCTTAGTCTTGTTATTAAAAGGAGCTACCGTTTAATCGCCGAAATACTGACCATTGAAGATTTTAGCTGTGTGCTGCTGAGTATTTTAATTTGTTGTGGTACTACGATGGTTATGGTGTGAAGAGTGAAAGATTGGTGCCATCACAGTTGTTACCATGGCGGGTTGAACTGTCAGCGTAGTATGGAGGGCGTGTTTGTAAGTGTAGTTACAGGCTGCGCAAAATCGCTGATGGTGGCGTACCGAGTGTTTTGTTGAACATTGTTTAGTTTGGGTACACTACCAGTCACACTTCGGGGCGTCAACCAGGTGGTTATAGTGCACTGTGAATGCACCTGTTTGTGTCCCTTGCAGAGGAAATGAAAGGCGATTTGTGTGTTGTATTGATGTAGTTTATGGGTGGTTTATCTGTTTGACTTTTTTCCCTCATGGTATAGCAGCGTCAGTGTTGCAGTAGATCAGTGTTGGCCCGGATCGAAGACTAGTACAGCCTACCGTGTTGACAGCTAGCGTTACAGTGCTAAAACAGTCCTATAGTCATCCAAACTGGTACTCACTGCCAGTGTTGCCAATTTGGTGGTTGTGGCCAAATACTGAATTACACCATAACGTCCTGTGCTATAGTACTAACGACATGGCTGGTTGTGTTGCAATACTGATCCATTTCTGACTACGGAATTTGATTGTTGTTGTTGAGAGTTTACAAAGTACTGGAGAACGAAAAAATCCAAACATGAGTACACAAACAAATAAGTTATATGCACAACAGGAGAAAGTAAGATCAATACTCGAGGCGTTCATATATATATATATATAAAAAAAAAAGTCAAACTATTTGATGGATAATATGTATCGACCATCTCTACACACAGAACCTACAGGAAAACTGCCATCTGTACTGAAAACGACAGAAAAATGTAAGGTGACGTAGCCACTGTGGGCCATAGACCAATACAACGGAAAGTGGCTATGTGTGTGCGTGCGGGTGTGTGTGTGTGTGTGTGGGGGGGGGGGGTGGGTGTGTGTGTGTGTGTGTGTGTGTGTGTGTGTGTGTGTGTTGGAGGTTACTGTGGTATTGGGGTGTTAGTCACACTGGCCATCTACCGTGTGGTCATAGGGCTTCATTTAGACTTGTTCGCCTGTTCTCTTCACACTTTGTTTTACAAGTAAAAAAAACGATTTAAAAAAACGGGATTACTATTTTATTAGGTACTGACCTACTCAAAGAGCTGCTGACAAGGGTTGTGGTAATGGAATTGTCTGACAGTGGTTGGTCATTCATAGTCAACACTTTTTTTTCTAGTCCCATTGGCACATGTTGTGTGGTCAGTTCGTTTTGAGGTGGAAATACCTTTTCAAGGCCAGCTGTTGGTTTGTGAAGGAGTTTGTCTTTCGGAATATACAATATATCGGCGTCTGTGTGGGAAATAATGATTTTGCTTGATTACTATTTTATAGAAAATAGCTTTTTCAGTGGCCTTTGATCTTCTATAATATTTGAAATGAAAATAGCATTTTCGGTGGCTTTTGGTCGTCTTTGGCCAATGGTATGTTTGGTAATGAGGGATAGGGGCGTGTACAATTGGTCTAAGAGAATGGAATAGGATTGAATATATAGTTTGACTTTGCCAGATGAAAATAAAATGACTCTAGCTACTACTACTTCATTGCGGGCTACTTACATAGTGCCATTCCACCCGCGCTGCTGTAGTAAGCATAGGCTTTGTTTCCGTGGATGTCTTGTGGCCAGTATTTATTTAATAGTCTACGTCGAATCAGGGGTTGTCTGCTGATTTCACGCTTCCAACCGCTGTGTGACTGGGTTGGGGGGGATGGAGGGGGGGGGGGGCTACAACGTAGCACTAGACAATGGAGTCGTTTGATCTAGTTGTCCACAAAGACTGTATAGGTAGAAGAAGGTAGGTGGGTACTAGACGTTCTTCATCTCGTCCTTCCATCATCAGTTGATGACACACAAAATCAGTACAACTTATGTTAATCTGATGAATAAAAATTGATACAGCAACAACAACGACACACAAAATAAAGCAGGACAGAAATAGCGCGTTTTAAGCTGCATCATCGTCCAATGCCGTCGTCTTGGTTGATGTAGCTAACCCCACACACAACAGTGATGATCTGGGGCTGTTTGCTAGCAGGCTTTACATCATTCTCATATCTGATGCTCTCAGATAGACAATCTCTTTCTATGGACTTTGTTTTTAATGAACAGTTTCATTGTGTTTTCTCTACTACCTTTGCTGGATGGAGGACGGTGTCTGCTGCATTGTCTTTTGGGCGGAATGTTGACATTATTTGTGTGCTAAAGAACATCGCCCCTTTAAGAAGATGGTCTTATTATGCTTCACTTAAAAAATAAAAAATAAAATAAAGAAAAAGAGTGTATTTCTGGCCGCTTGCCTACACAGTGAATCTGTATCATAGTTTTACCTATCTACAGGACGCTGTCGCTGTGCTCCTTTGCCTGTCAGCAGTCACATTAGAATAATAGATTTTTCAAAACAATACATTGCCGTTGGATGCTTTTGAATTGTGTAAAAAGTTTATTTATTTGCGTTGTTTATTTATTTATTTATTTATTTATTTTTAAGTATAAAAACGATAACATAACCTTAGGTGTTAGGGACCATAACAAACTTTAGATCGTTGGCAGTTTATTGTAACAGTTGTGGCAATCCGGTAGGTTTGAGTGGTGTACGTAACGTTTACTACAGCTGTGAACGTAGTTCCATATGGACGTGTTTGACATCAAGACATTGGTTGAATTTCAGCTTTTCAAGTTTGTTAGAGTTTGCGTCAGCACCATGGCACATAATTTCAAAAGTAGCCACGACTTGAACTCGTCTTGAGACCATTCTGTCATACAACACTTTTGTTATCATTGTAATGGAAACTTATCATCAACAAGGCAAGACAATATGGCGAAGAAGAACACACATTGAAACACTGGTTCATGTTCAGTCTTAATATGAAATACTAATAATTGAGTGGTAATCCTACAGGTTAGTCTGTTCAGGGGAGTTTTGTGTCCCTCATTGAATGGACGTCTTCTTTCCTACTGTGGCAGGATTGAGCTCATCTCACATCTCTAGCTCATCCGTTTCAAGGAATCTCACCACCTCCATGCCTACCGCATACAGTCGTGCCTCATCCATGAGGTATCGTGAGGCAGAGACCTAAGATGCCCCCTACCAGCGGCGGACGGGGATCGTTTCTACACATGTCTGACAACAGCTGACCACAAACACTTAATCTGTTGAACTGTGTCTTAACACTAAAACCCACTGTGCAACTTTAGTGCAAAAAGTGCCTCGATTGTCTCTACAACAAACTTAAAGCACAGTGTCCAAAATGTCTGTAAAGAACTCAACGTGGATCAGTTACATATGTCTCACAGCTGAAACCCAAATATACAACTGGAACACTCAACAAACACAATAATTATTTATTTCTTGTTTTTGCTGTACAATCGACGACAGGTTTTGAACCAGAAAATATATTAGCACCCATGTACATGGACTTTTCATTGTAGCATGACTTTGTCAGCGGTGTTTAGAATGAAGACCTTTAGTGTGCGACAGCACAACTGTAGTAAAATGTTGTTGGAACCACCTTTGTGTTATGACCACCTGCGATCTTAACCCTATGTTGTGATCATCTAGCGCATTACTACTACTTAGCTCATTCATATCATAACCCTTTACTTGATCACAATCGTACCGCGCTGTTGATCTTTATATCTGTGATATCAAAACATTGGGCAGTATCCAAATAGGGCTGATTGGGATACAACGGACGCTTGAAGATTACGAAAGAGGCGTTGTGTGGATAAGAGATAAACTGGAGGACAACCTAGGTATCAGTGACGGATCTTGTTGATCTGACCAAAGATAAGACCAATTGTGATGATTTGAGAGTCTGTGACTGAAATCGAGGCATTGAGTTTTACTGCTGTGATATTACACTTGTTTTGTCAACAAATATTGTGCTTTTCTTCGGTTATTGACTTGCTACATTCGGTTGTGGATTATTTTGTTGTTGTCGCTGTACTTGGATGTGAAACGGTGGAGTTTGTTTTTTCTACGACAATGACTTCAGTTGACATTGATTCAGTTTTGATTTGCTTGACATTTGGAGTAGATCACTTGGACTATTCCCCCCTTTGAAGTGTACACTTTACCTCCTTTCACAAGTTATTTGGATTGCTACCCTTGCTCAGTTTGGAGCATTACCTCCCTTGACCACATTGGTGGACGAGTCTCAACAGTGTAAAATATTGGTAACCTTTGAGTTGTGATGTATAATGTGATAAATAGTGCTTGTTGTCTCCACCGTGGTTTAGGCCTGCCTTAGTGGCAGTTATATTCCTTTTGGATTACTTACTTCAATTTGTGTCATATTTTACTGCGGATTACTCCCTAAGATGATGGCGTCGATGAGTATGCCTACATCGCCGACGATAATGGAAGAGGACAACGTTTTCGACGAGGCAGAGGCAGAGGCGGAGCTGTGGTCGTCGCCACTGATGAACCACAAATCCCCGTTCGACGACTACAAGGACTTGTACGCCGATATTCCTTCTACACCCAAATCCATTTTTAAATACCCTAGTCCAAGTAAGTATTGCCCGTGACAAAAAAAAACGCGCTGCAGTGTGGATGTTAGTTTTAGGTCTGTAGTTATCATGCAGTGTCAAGGGTGGCTAGTTATCATGCAGTGTCAAGGGTGGCTAGTTATCATGCAGTGTCAAGGGTGGCTAGTTATCATGCAGTGTCAAGGGTGGCTAGTTATCATGCAGTGTCAAAGCCGCTCTTGTTTTCGGATTGACCACAGCGACAAAGAAATACTATAACGCTTTGATGTTTGTAGTTTTTACAGTCCCATTGGGATTTCAGTATCTAATATCAAAGTGGTTTTTTTTAATTCAGCAGTAATTTAAAAAAAAAGGTTAAAAAAAAAAGTAACATTTGTAAACTAGAACTTGCAGCTTGAGTGGACTAAAGTTTAAGTTTGGCTTTATCTCCCTTCCTCACTCCATTTCCCCTCCATCATGCGTCCATTTTCTTGAATACCCCCCCCCCTCCTTCCCCTCACTCACACAATCTTTTCCTCCCTCTTTTGCTACAGTGTACACCACACACTATAGGCTGGCTGTTTGGTGTAACTCGGTGTACACCACACACTATAGGCTGGCTGTTTGGTGTAACTCGGTGTACACCACACACTATAGGCTGGCTGTTTGGTGTAACTCGGTGTACACCACACACTATAGGCTGGCTGTTTGGTGTAACTCGGTGTACACCACACACTATAGGCTGGCTGTTTGGTGTAACTCGGTGTACACCACACGCTATAGGCTGGCTGTTTGGTGTAACTTATTGTACACCACACGCTATAGGCTGGCTGTTTTGTGTAACTCTGTGTACACCACACACTATAGGCTGGCTGTTTGGTGTAACTCTGTGTACACCACACACTATAGGCTGGCTGTTTGTTGTAACTCGGTGTACACCACACACTATAGGCTGGCTGTTTGGCGTAACTCGGTGTACACCACACACTATAGGCTGGCTGTTTGGTGTAACAATCTTCACTTACTTTAAAACAGCAGTCATGACATTTTGCACCTATCCGTTGATGCCTGCCAACCGCGCTTTTATAACATCCCTTCACTTTTGTGTTTAGCTGTTTGAACATAGTGGGAAAATACGTAACAGCAATGTTTTACTATGTTTGACAGTCGCCCCTAAGTATTTTTGAAAGCGTTTTGACATCGTTAAGCGAGCGTTTGAACTAGTTAAATATGAAACACGCCAACAACAATTTGACTGTAGTTGATAATCAGTCCCTAAGTGATGTTAAGGGCGTGTTGACATTGTGAAGCCAGCGTACCAAGTTTGGTTGAAATCACACACTTACCCTTAACATGCACCGTTGCCTCCTTTGATGTTCCTCGCACCCCCGTTGGGGTGCCGGGGGTTTCAGTATAAATAGTATCCCCACTTTCTGGAAATTTAGTGCTTTAAATTCCCACTGTCACTGTCTTTCTCATTTGCTCTTTCTCATTCCTGCTCTTTTCTATCAATCTGATCTAAACTATCGTCTTCTTCGCTAGACCAGTCTCCTACATTTTTTCTTGAAAACTCTTCCTGGACAAGACTCCTTGTTTGTGTATGAGGTCTGTTGGATCAGCTTGGGAATATTGGACGCTTTCTGCCAGGTGGTCACTAGGGCTTCCTATGATGTTATTATTTAGCAATGTAGGCATTTTATATGTATGTGTTTTGTTGATAATTTATAATGATGTTTGTATTCTATTTTGTTTTTGTTAACGGGGGTTCGATAAGTTGGGGTGAAGCCTCAGCCGTTCCCTGCGCGGGATGTCTTTATTGTAAAGTGACTGGCTGGTGGAGAGCTTTCGGTTTTACCACTAGGGTTGTTTCAGCAGATCTTTTATGCGGATCGGGGGTTTTTCCCGGTCCTGATTTGGCTCGGAAGAGTCCGCTGGACCTAAAGCAATAATAATGTAATGTAATGATGTTCCTCGTGCTCTGAAATGTTGCGCCACTGTGCACCATGCATGGCGCGTTTTGTTTGAAAGAGAAATGTTGATTGTTATCTTCTTAATGCCGTCCTTTACAACCCGTGTGAACATGCCTCGGGGGACGGATATGATCATGTTCTTTAAGATTTGTGATGCATGCATGAATTCAGTGTTGTTGTTTTTTTCATGGATGTGGCGTTATGGCTCATGGCTGTACATCTAACGAGCAGGTCAAAGGCCAAATAGCTTGTACTGTACTGTTTCTTTCAAGCTGAGGTTCCAGTTCCAGTTCAAGTCTTATTGGCCAAGGAACGCTGTTTTCGCCTCGTTTGTAAACTTCACACTGTAACTGTGAATTGACCCTGGTTCATCTAGCCATGGAATAATGTTTGAGACATTTTGGAACGAGTTATATTTATTAAAGACGTTTTCTAGGACGACATCAGTGCTGCTTTCTTGGAAAATGTTGATCACGTACCGATGACAGTGAACAGTAAAACAGTTCTTAAACGGTTTTATCACTCTATGACAGTATGAAGTATGAACTTCCAATGATGAAGTTATTTTTTCTTTGTCCCTTGAAGTTGTTGTTGCATTAGAACATAAATAACGTTTCGGTGCTGTTACTTCCTTCAGTGGAGTGGGGACCTTTGGCTTTGTGTAAAGGTTTTGTTAAAAGAGTCGTTATGCTATCTTTACTGCGGCTTTAACTGTTTTGTTTAAAGAGTCGTTTTGCTATCTTTACTGCGGCTTTCACTGTTTTATCACCTAGCTTATGAATTTGTTGACTTTTTGCCAGCGTGAGAGAGAGAGAGAGAGAGACAGACAGACAGACAGACAGACAGACAGACAGACAGACAGACAGACAGACAGACAGACAGAATGTTTAAAATATTTGGTAGATTTTATTTGTGTGTTGAAATGAGACAAAATACTTAAACAATGCAGTTGGCACAACAGCACATCTACATTATGCAGACCTAGATTACATACTATTTGGTGGACGTGTTTGATAAACATTTATTTGTCAGTGGAGAGATGTCATACATTGACAGAACAAAGTACCGATTGTTGTGTTCGCCTGCATTGTGGGTCCAGGTAAATACTATGATAAGACAATTCAATGCGCAGTGTGGAACTGCATTGAACAGTAAGGCCGCTGTAAGGGTACATTTGTAGTATTGGCCGGCAGGCATATAATGCACTCATTGTTTTAGTACTATTCTGTCACACTGTGCTGCTACCTTGAACAAAGGCAGTCATTGTGTTTTGCCTGCAGTTGTGTGTGAAAAGACACGACGCTTAAATTTAAAAAAAAATAGTATTGATATTGTAACGTCCTTACTACCTACGGGTGGTAGGAAGCGGGTGGACTTAGCCATTGTTATGTGTGTCAGCGTTAGGACAGGAAACGCGCTGGTCTGAACAACTTTGCTTTCAAAGGTTAATTGTAGAGTAGATTATAGTCCCACGACCCTGGAGCGTTTAGGCGACTACTGGTCACATTATTCTGACACCAGCGAACCAGTTGATGGTAAGGGGAAAAATAATATGGTCACACGTTGACCAATCGGGATTCGAACCAGGTTCCTTTCGGTTAATAGCAAGCCGCTCTACCAACTGAGCTCCCAGGCCCCACAAAGTTGATGTCAGAGCCTTATATAGGCGCATACCTGTGCATCATTTTATCTAACTCAGTCCGCAACCTTGCTGTCACTGCTGACCGAACACCGTCTTTTCATATCATGTTTGTCCGGTCCTGATTTGGCTCGGAGGAGTCCGCTGGACCTAAAGCAAGAATCAATCAATCAACCATATCATGTTTGTGGCAGTTGTTATTAGGAGACTGGCACATTGTCTTCCATAGTACTAGTAGTCTTTCTATGTCAGTAAGCAGGCAGGCCTCCTTCCATTCCTTCCTACGGCAGTTTAGAAGTCAGCCGAATTATACAGTGTATTATTAGGCTTTGAGCAGTTATGAGCAGGCGACCATTGCTGACTTTATGGGTCAATTCTCCCCAGGATTGACCGCCATTAAATTGCTACCCGCCACTCAGGAAGTGTGGTCAAACAAACGGTCATCTATTGACCCTTGGTACTCCACCCGACACTATTGGTACTCCACAACAACCTGTAGTGGCAATAGGGATGCCTGTGACTAACTGTACTGTGATATGACAGTTCACAAGTTGTTGGTCCAACCATCAAACTGTAATTAGGGGGCAAACACGGTGATAAGACCTGTAACTTTCAGTGTGACGGCTAACGTCAAGCTAGATCTGTAACTTTCAGTGTGACGCCTAACTTCAAGCTAGATCTGTAATTTTCAGTGTGACGGCTAACATCAAGCTAGACCTGTAGCTGTCTGTGTGACCACTAACTTCAAGCTAGATCTGTAACTTTCAGTGTGACGACTAACCTCAAGCTAGATCTGTAACTTTCAGTGTGACAACTAAAGTCAAGCTAGATCTATAACTGTCTGTGTGACCACTAACTTCAAGCTAGATCTGTAACTTTCAGTGTGACGTCTAACCTCAAGCTAGATCTGTAACTTTCAGTGTGACAACTAACGTCAAGCTAGACCTATAACTGTCTTTGTGACGGCTAACGTCAAGCTAGATCTCTAACTTTCAGTGTGACGGCTAATGTCAAACTAGACCGGTAACTGTGTGACTGCTAACTTCAAGCTAGATCTGTAACTTTCAGTGTGGCGGCTATTGCAAGCTAGACCTGTAACTGTGTGACCGCTAACTTCAAGCTAGATTTGTAACTTTCAGTGTGACGCCTAACTTCAAGCTAGATCTGTAATTTTCAGTGTGACGGCTAACATCAAGCTAGACCTGTAGCTGTCTGTGTGACCACTAACTTCAAGCTAGATCTGTAACTTTCAGTGTGACGACTAACCTCAAGCTAGATCTGTAACTTTCATTGTGACAACTAAAGTCAAGCTAGACCTGTAACTGTCTGTGTGACCGCTAACGTCAAGCTAGATCTGTAACTTTCAATGTGACGGCTAACGTCAAACTAGATCTGTAACTGTCTGTGTGACCGCTAACGTCAAGCTAGATCTGTAACTGTCTGTGTGACCGCTAACGTCAAGCTAGATCTGTAACTGTCTGTGTGACCGCTAACGTCAAACTAGATCTGTAACTGTCTGTGTGACCGCTAACGTCAAACTAGATCTGTAACTGTCTGTGTGACCGCTAACGTCAAGCTAGATCTGTAACTTTCAGTGTGACGACTAACCTCAAGCTAGATCTGTAACTTTCATTGTGACAACTAAAGTCAAGCTAGACCTGTAACTGTCTGTGTGACCGCTAACGTCAAGCTAGATCTGTAACTTTCAATGTGACGGCTAACGTCAAACTAGATCTGTAACTGTCTGTGTGACCGCTAACGTCAAGCTAGATCTGTAACTGTCTGTGTGACCGCTAACGTCAAACTAGATCTGTAACTGTCTGTGTGACCGCTAACGTCAAACTAGATCTGTAACTGTCTGTGTGACCGCTAACGTCAAGCTAGATCTGTAACTTTCAATGTGACGGCTAACGTCAAACTAGATCTGTAACTGTCAGTGTGACGGCTAGTGTCAAGCTAGACCTGTAACTGTGTGACCGCTAACTTCAAGCTAGATCTGTAACTTTCAATGTGACGGCTAACGTCAAGCTAGACCTGTAGCTGTCTGTGTGACCGCTAACTTCAAGCTAGATCTGTAACTTTCAGTGTGACGGCTAACGTCAAGCTAGACCTGTAACTGTCTGTGTGACCGCTAACTTCAAGCTAGATCTGTAACTTTCAATGTGACGGCTAACGTCAAGCTAGACCTGTAACTGTCTGTGTGACCGCTAACTTCAAGCTAGATCTGTAACTTTCAGTGTGACGGCTAACGTCAAGCTAGACCTGTAACTGTCTGTGTGACCGCTAACTTCAAGCTAGATCTGTAACTTTCAGTGTGACGGCTAACGTCAAGCTAGACCTGTAGCTGTCTGTGTGACCGCTAACTTCAAGCTAGATCTGTAACTTTCAATGTGACGGCTAACGTCAAGCTAGACCTGTAGCTGTCTGTGTGACTGCTAACTTCAAGCTAGACCTGTAACTTTCAATGTGACAGCTAACGTCAAGCTAGACCTGTAACTGTCTGTGTGACCGCTAACTTCAAGCTAGATCTGTAACTTTCAGTGTGACGGCTAACGTCAAGCTAGACCTGTAACTGTCTGTGTGACCGCTAACTTCAAGCTAGATCTGTAACTTTCAGTGTGACGGCTAACGTCAAGCTAGACCTGTAACTGTCTGTGTCCGGGACGACTAATTTCAAGCTAGAGTTAGGGTTGGGATTTGTGCGCAGACAGAACATGAGCTTTGATTCATAAGGTTATCATAAGTTATGTTTTGCTTTTGTGTTCTTTGGCCTTCTTGCCATTGTATGCCTGTGGCTTGAATTGTGTGATTTTTTATTTTTTTTTTTTATCTTCGCACGACTTTCTGACTGCACCCCCGTAGCTTACTGATTCTTTTCTTTATTTCACGCCTTCCTTGCCTTCAGTTCTTTGTCTTCTTCATCAACATCACAATCCTTCTACTTTGATGTTGTTTGTAGATTATAGTCACACGACACTTTCGCATATAGGTGACTACTGGACCGATTTATACTGACACCAGCGGGCCAGTTGTTGGTAAAGGGGAAAATAATATGATCACACGTTGACCAATCCGGGATTCGAACCAGCGACCTTCCGGTTACTAGCAAGACGCTCTTACCAACTGAGCTACCCGGCCCCCTTCTACTTTGACTTTATTTTGGGCCTCTAAATATGACGAGTTTTCTTCTTCTAGTGACATTTTCCTGTGACTTTTTGCTTTCTTCTTCCTCTAAATGATTTTTTCTGCAACGTGTTTCCGCTCTGATGTTCGTTTCTTTGAACAGAAATGTGGCTATTTAGGCTGAGAGTAGAGAGATGGCGTTTTGAACGATTGACCTTGCTGAAGGAAGCGTTTCATTGTTTTGACGTGACCTGAAGGCTTAGGGGGAGTGATGGTCCGGTATGGTTTACAGTCGGGTTAGGGGGTTCAAACACTTCAAACCGCGGGCCACCGTCAAGGTTAGCGCGAGAAGAGGCACAACTCATATCGTCGTAAAATAGTTACGTCCCCTTTTTTTATGGGTCGCACGCGAGTAGGTTCTTAGTGTGGAAGGCCACACGGAATATCTTGGCTCCACAGTCGTTGTTGTTGCAAGTGAAGTTGGTGGTTATAATAGAGAAATCTTGTCAATGATGATTACCATGTGGGCAGTAGATATAAGCAGATTATCAAATAGCGCCAGGCTTCGCACTAAGAAGATGTGTGTGTGTGTTGCAGGGTTAACCGACTTGTCAACGAAAATCACCTTGCTGAAATGTACATGGAAATGAGATGCTGTTTTGTTTTTTTAACTACATGAACTACTCACTCTCTCTCTCTCCCCCTTCTCTCCCTCCCCCTTCCGTCCTTCTTTTCCCCTTCCCTCCCTCTCTCTGTCCCCTTCCCTCCCTCTCCCTCCCTCTCTCTCCCCTTCCCTCCCTCTCTCTCCCTTTCCCTCCCTCTCTCTCCCCTTCCCTCCCTCTCTCTCCCCTTCCCTCCCTCTCTCTCCCCTTCTCTCCCCTTCCCTCCCTCTCTCTCCCCTTCCCTCCCTCTCCCTCTCTCTCTCCCCTTCCCTCCCTCTCTCTCCCCGTCTCTCCCCTTCCCTCCTTCTCTCTCCTTTGCTCTCCCTCTTCTCTCTCATACATGTATACTATAATTTCATTCTTTATGTTTTGACAACGTTGCTGAGGTAAATTGTAAATATTTCAACGTTCGTAATCTATCTATATTATGTGAAGAATGTGACCGATATTTCACTAATAATGACGTTGTGATTAACCAATAATATATTCCCTTTATTTTGTTTCATGCGCTGTTTGCTGATCTGTTGCCACAATTAGGTAAGAACCATTTTGTATTACATCCTTACCCTCCAAATAATGTTAAGTCTTCTTCTTCTTCTTCTTCTTCTTCTTCTTCTTCTTCTTCTTCTTCTTCTTCTTCTTCTTCTTCTTCTTCACCTGTTCCTCCTCCTCCTCCTGACCAAAGGAATGAAAAGGAGGAGGGGGAATTGGGTGTGTGGGGGAAGGGTGGCGCAGGCCAGCTTTATGTCTGGCCAGATGAAAAGACAGAAGTATTGGTGCAAGGCTTGAGCAGTTCTGTCCCGTTACGTGATGGCCCGTGCCTGCTGACGACGTTTACCTCGTCCCTGTATTCCCCGTCCCATATATACAGTCCCTCTCCATCTTCCTCTGGCCTCGCCTTTTTCTCTTTAACAGTAGTGCACTCATGCTCTCTTCTAAGTCATTAAGAGAGTAATGACGAGTAGTCTATCAATTTTCATAGTAGCAGTAGTAGCAGCAGCAGTACGTAGTAGTAGTTGTTGTTTAAAATGAGCCGGATCTTATTAAATAATAATCCAAAGTGCGCGCGCGCGCACTCCCAGACACACATACGCACGCGAACAGATAATAATTAACACTGTCACATTAACACTTAGTCCTGCCAGTTCAAATCTAGTTCCGGACATGATGATGATGATGATGTCCACTTGTATGACGCACATATCCATGCTGGCAGCATGCTCAGGGCGCAGGGGGTTGGGGAAAAAAGGGGGAAAAAAAGAACTTCTCTATGTATACACTCAAAAATAGTCAGAAAAGATACGTCTTCAGACGCCTCTTGAAAGAATCCAGTGTCTCTACGACTCTTAAGTCCTGGGGGAGAGTGTTCCACAATGCATTGATGTAGCTCGTCCTAGCCTTTAGATCCAGTAATTTATGATCGAATTAATGTATGATCGAACGAGCTACATCAATAAATTCATGAGTCTAAAGGCTAGGACGAGCTACATCAATAAATTACTGGATCTAAAGGTTAGGACGAGCTACATCAATGAATTACTGGGTCTAAGGGCTAGGACGAGCTACATCCATGCATTACTGGATCTAAAGGCTAGGACCAGCCACATCAATGAATTACTGGGTCTAAGGGCTAGGACGAGCTACATCAATGCATTACTGGATCTAAAGGCTAGGACCAGCCACATCAATGAATTACTGGGTCTAAGGGCTAGGACGAGCTACATCAATAAATTACTGGATCTAAAGGCTAGGACGAGCTACATCAATGAGTTACTGGGTCTAAGGGCTAGGACGAGCTACATCAATAAATTACTGGATCTAAAGGCTAGGACCAGCCACATCAATGAATTACTGGGTCTAAGGGCTAGGACGAGCTATATCAATAAATTACTGGATCTAAAGGCTAGGACCAGCCACATCAATGAATTACTGGGTCTAAGGGCTAGGAAGAGCTACATCAATAAATTACTGGATCTAAAGGCTAGGACGAACTACATCAATGAGTTACTGGGTCTAAGGGCTAGGACGAGCTACATCAATAAATTACTGGATCTAAAGGCTAGGACGAGCTACATCAATAAATTACTGGATCTAAAGGCTAGGACGAACTACATCAATGAGTTACTGGGTCTAAGGGCTAGGACGAGCTACATCAATACATTACTGGATCTAAAGGCTAGGACGAGCTACATCAATAAATTACTGGATCTAAAGGCTAGGACGAGCTACATCAATGCATTATTGGATCTAAAGGCTAGGACCAGCCACATCAATGAATTACTGGGTCTAAGGGCTAGGACGAGCTACATCAATGAAGTGCTGGGTCCAGAGACCAGTTTTACACAAAAGAAAGATGAAAGGCGATAATCGGTTGAAATCTTTGTAGTTAGACGTTGTTGCCAATGAACATAGGATACTTGAGCTATTTTAATTTAGACAGCTGAGTAGGTCCTCATAAGTTTACAGTAATCATAAACAAATATCAGTACAACTTATGTTAAACCTGATGAATAAAACTTGATGCAGCAACAACAACAACAACAACAACAACAACAACAACATAAACAAATATGTACATAAACCAAAGGATTGCTAATTTCGACAAAGACTAAACGACACAATGTAAATTTTGGAGTAAAGGTGTTCTCCATGCGGGGGCATTCTTAAAAAAATACTCAGTGTTTTATGTAGAGCAATGAAAACCACTGTATTAAGCCTCCATTGGCTTTTTTGTCAGTATGGAATTGATCACAAAAATAATGGTAGCGTCTGAGGTTTCGCCATCTGCACTTACAGATGAGATATTCCCACAATGTATCACCAGATAATACACCACACTGTTCTAAGCCTGCAGTGGCTTCTTGGTCAGTACCGAATTCATCACACGATTTGTTGTCGTCGTCATTGTTGTCCTCTTCAGTAATAGGTGAGCCACGAGCGTACCATGTTAACACAAAGTATTGTGTACAGGAATAAACATCACTTAACCCAAATTTGATTTTTGTTTTGTTTTGTTTGATCAATGCCACTATCACAAAACAGATGAGAGAGAGGGAGAGAGAGCGGGGAGGGGGAAGGAGGTAGAGAGAGGGAGAGGGTAGGGGGAGTAGAGAGAAAAAGAAGTAATAAATGATTACAAGAAGTGATTCAGATTGTCAGTGTTTGATGGTGTGTTTGGTGTGTCATGATAGGTGAGCGATCAGTGTAGGCGTTTTCTCTCTCTCCCTCAATCTCTCCCTGCATCTCCCCTACACTTTTAAAGCTCCAACCGCGATATATCCTCTTCCATTGACTCCGACAGTGGAAATTTAGATCAAATCTATCACTAACCCATCTCTCTCTATAACCGTTCCGTCAGCATGCCAATTCCCCTGCTGCTGCTGTACTGCTTTACGTCCTCAGTAAGCCTTGCAAATAAAGGGCCAACATGTGCACATTTTACGCCCATTTTTCCGATAATGTTTTTTCCCTCATTTCTTCTCCCTTGACTGGAGTACAGATGGACGTTAGGATACATAAGATCACTAGGATAGACAATACTAGGACCAGTGGTCTACCCGGTACCCATTTCAATTCCACTCCCATTCCTGCTGTGCTGTGAGTTGTGGTTGTAGCAGTACGTCGCATAACCTCCCTCAGTCCTCAAGCAGTGACGTACCATGTAAGTCAGCAACGGGTATGTGTGTGTATCAGTTTATAGTCCCCTCTCTTCCCGATAAGGATTTTCAGAGAGGAGACTTATGATTCAGCAACAAGAAACTACCTAACATTTACCAACACACTTCGCGCGGGAAACGAGACACCCCCATGCTATTGCCTAGTCCATCTAGTTTGGGCTGTCGTTGGCTCCGCGGCTGCGCGTTTTCCTTGGGTAGGCATCACGCACTTAAAGACCCTAACGCTTATTGTGTTCTGCGTACACTACGTCCAGGGGCAGGGTAGTTCAGTTGGTAGAGCCGCTTACTAGTAACCGAAAGGTACCTGGTTCGAATCCCGGATTGGCCAACATGTGACCATATTATTTTCCCCTTATCATCAACTGGTTCGCTGGTGTCAGAATAATGTGACCAGTAGTCGGCTATACGCTCCGGTGTCGTGTGTGACTATAATCTACAATTAACCTGTTCACTTCATTAGTTAATTTGTTTGCATGTTCCCCTTCGTCCCGAGTATATAGAGTTATGGAACATTCGGGTAATGAAGATCCCAACTCCAAAATAACGGATAGTATCTGTAAGTCTCTCTCTCTCTCTCTCTCTCTCTCTCTCTCTCTCTCTCTCTCTCTCTCTCTCTCTCTCTCTCTCTCTCTCTCTCTCTCTCTCTCTCTCTCTCTCTCTCTCTCTCTCTCTCTCTCTCTCTCTCTCTCTCTCTCTCTCTCTCTCTCTCTCTTTTCTATCTCGATCTCGGATCGATCGATCGATACGTATATTTGAGATAACAATGATGCTAGAAAGTTCAATAACATTAATTTTTATTTTACTGGTTCGTCTTAATCGCATTTAAATCATAGATTGATTTTAGGGACGCGTACTTTCGTGTTTATACATTTATGAGGCGTTTCATTGTTGTGCTTTAATGTGGCCTGAGGCCTTGAAATGAACATTGTATTGTTTATTCAATAAAACGTCTTACGTCTGTCTTACGTCTCTCTGTCGTTACTTTTCCTTCCCGCTCCGCACACACGCAGTGGTTGTGGTGTGTAATGTAATACAGTGGGTTTTAGACAGGACAGCACATTAGCATACAGTGGAACTCCTTCTTTGTTTTGGGGACATTAGATCATCACGAAGGAATGGCAATGTATACACCTTATCCACATAGATTAGTGGCTCGGGTGAAGTTCAGTGGATTGGTTGTGTTCCATTGGTTACCTTGAACACAGGGGCTATTTGCTCCTAAAGCTAGGATACTTTGCTACTGAAAGCGGGTTGTTGTTTGTCTTTTATTCTAACTTCAAATCAGTACTTCGTGTTTCCAATTGAAATAGCTAGGCTAGGCATTTTAATTAACGTTACTATGTGGAATCAGTTGTAAAACGAGGTTAGGAGAGTGGAGGGAAATTTGCACCACTGCTCATTTTGGGGGCTGGTGAAGTACATGTAGATGTCATTTTGGGGGCTGGTGAAGTAGATGTCAACACCATGACCACCACCTTCAACTCAGCTGTGACAGATGCCGCCACTGAGATCCTTGGCAAGCACCGACCAAAGAAGAAGCCGTGGTTCACACCTGAACTTTTGGATCTGTGTCATAAACGAAGAGATAAAAAAGAAAAAGAACACCTCACAGGGAGCTGATGTCTACCGAAAAATCAACAATGACATCAGAAAAGGCATGCGCACAGCAAAGGAGAACCGGATAGAAGAGCAATGCCAGGAAATATAGAACAGTCTGAACAAGAACAACAGCAAGAAGGCCTACCAGACTGTGAAGCGGCTGACAAGTGTCAAACAGCCCAAAGTCTCCACGATCCAAAGCAAGTCTGGCATATGCCTTACAGAAGAACAAGAAGTCTAGGACAGATGGACAGAGTACTGCTCTGACCTTTACAACCATACACCAAATGGAGACCCATCAGTTCTAGCATGTCCCAATAACAGAGAAGAAGAAGAAATCCTCCCAATTCTCCGGGAAGAAGTTGAGGCAGCAGTGCAATCACTGAAGAAAGGGAAGTCAGCGGGAGTGGATAACATACCCGCGGAACTGCTACAAGCAGGAGGAGAAGCGATGATTGATGCCCTCACCATTATCTGTAGCAAGATCTGGCAGAGTGGGGAGTGACCTACACCATGGACCTTGTCGCTTGTCACCACTCTTCCCAAAATAGGTAATCTTCAGGAGTGTGAAAATTACCGCATCATCAGCCTCATCAGCCATCCCAGCAAGGTCCTCCTGAAAATAATATTCAATAGGTTGAAACCCCAAGCTGAACAAATCATAGCTGAAGAACAAGCAGGATTCATTGCAGGGCGAAGTACCACTGAACAGATTTTCAACCTCAGAATAATCTGTGAGAAATATCTACAGCACCAACAACATCTATATAATGTGTTCATAGACTTCAAGAAGGCGTTTGACTGAGTCTGGCATGCAGCTCTATGGGCAACAGTGTAAAACAAGGCTACCAGTGCAGTCCTCCACAATAGCGCCATCGGGAACTGGTTCAGAACAACAATCGGTGTGCGTCAAGGACGCCTACTCTCTTCAACACTCTTGAACATCTTCCTAGAGCGCATCATGTCAGATGCTCTTGCAGATCATGAAGGCACAGTCAGCATAGGGGGTAGAGCAATCTCCAATCTTCGTTTTGCGGATGACATTGATTGATTGGCTGGAGAGGAACAAGAACTTGAACATCTGGTACAGAGGCTTGACACCACCTCCAGAGCTTATGGAATGGAAATAAGTGCAGAGAAGACCAAAATTATGACCAACAACACCAATGGCATCAACACGGACATCAAAGTCCAATGCCGATCCCTCAACACAGTGCTTAGCTTCAAATATTTAGGAGCCATTGTATCAGACAATGGGTCCAGACAGGAAGTCCTCTCCAGGATCGCACAAACAACTGCTGCCCTGACAAGGTTGAAGCCCATTTGGAAAGGCAGGACCATCAGTCTACATTCCAAAGTAAGACTGCTGCGCTCCCTTGTCATCTCTATCTTCCTATATGCTTGTGAAGCATGTACCCTCACAGCAGATCTCCAACGAAGAATACCAAATCATGGAGATGAGGTGCTACAGAAGACTTCTGGGCATTTCCTATACCCAACACATCACCAAAGACGAAGTCCGACAGACCACCACACAAGCCATTGGACAACCTGATGACCTGCTCACAGTGGTGAAGAAACAAAAACTCCGATGGTATGGCCACGTCACTAGATCATGAGGCCTTGCAAAGACCATTCTGCAAGGCACAGTGCAAGGAGGTAGAAGAAGAGGGAGACCGAAAAAGAGATGGGATGACAACATTCGAGAATGGACTGGTTTGACACTGAGCGAAGCCACCAGGGCTGCTGAGGACAGAGAAAGATGGAGTATGCTGGTTAAACGATCATCTGTGGTGCCCCTACGACCTCCGGGTTACGAGACAGGATAGGATAGGATAGGACCCAATAGACCTCATACACAAATGAGGAGTTTTGTCCCGGAAGAATTTTCAAGAAAAAAGGTTGGTGACTGGTCTAGCGAAGAAGAAGATATTATAGTAGACTAGTGGTTTTTGTACCCTGATAAGCCAGGGTACACATGATGCTGTTTAAAATGTAGACAGAGAGACAACTGTTGTCTGCGAGTTTCATTTGGACGATGATACCTCCCCAAATCCCCCTTCATACCTCCCCATACCCCCCCCTTGATAACTCCCCGTCCCCCTCCCCCATGATGCCTCACCATACCCCCAGGGGCCCTTGATACCTCCCCGAACCCACTTGATACCTCCCCATACCCCCTTGATACCTTCCGTACCCCCCTTGTAACCTACCTGTACCCTCCTTGATACTTCCCCGTTGATCGTTTCGCAGGTATGGATGAAAGGAATCGACCATCACCATACCCCCTTATATATACCCGTATCCCCGTTATGCCTACCCATGCCCCTTTAAACCTACCCATAGCCCCCTTTTACCTACACGTACCACCCCATCCCGATCCTTGGTACTACTACTACTACTACTACTACTACTACTACTACTACTACTACTACTACTACTACTACTATTGAATATAGAATAATACAAATAGAAATCATAAAAAACACCAAGGTTTTAAAAGAAAATTTGATATCATAATAATAATAATTTATTATTATTATTAGTTTATTAATAATAATAATAATAATAATAATAAATTAAAGGTAAAAAGTCTAAATTTAAAAAAAATATCCATATTGTAGTGTAAAAAAAAAAAAAAAAAAAAAAAAAAAGAAACATATAAAAAAATATGGCCCGCGTGAGTATCGATCTTGGGTCGCCCGAAACCGTAGGCGAAAGATTAACCCACTAAGCTACCAAGGCTTCGTAGAAAAACCATGAATTTTTTGGTCTATATGGGAAAACATGCTGAAACCTCAATTTGATTTTTAATGGAAGCGCGCGGAATGAGGCTATTGCAGTTTGTGGACATTTTGTTTATTTATTTATCTCAGAAACGGTTAAACGTTCGGTAAGGAAATGTCGGCTATAACGATTTGGCTGGTTTTGAGCACACAGCAGGCCGATCAGCAGCGCTCAGCACCTGCCCAGATCAGCGTCCATAGGGGACAAACTTTATAGTAGAGGCGAAGAAGGACTTCCGGCTAAGCAATTTATATATATAGATTGATAGAACAGAGTAGGAATGAGAAAGAACAAAAGAGAAAGACAGAAAGAGTGGGAATTTAAAGCACTACATTTCCAGAAAGTAGGGATACTATTTATACAGAAACCCGGCACCCGCACGAGGGGTAGCAGTATAGTCATTGTCATCATCATCATCGTCGTGGTCGTCAAGAGGAGGACGAAGAGCGAGCCGTGCCCTATGGAGTGGGTAGGTGTGACCAAATGTTCTACTTTGAAGGCATGACGCAACATTCTCCATCATCATAAACCGACGTTACGTTCTAGTCATAAGCGCTAAATTTACAATACAATATTATTTTCCCCTTTATCAACAACTGGCCCGCTGGTGTCAGTATAAATCGGTCCAGTAGTCACCTATATGCGAAAGTGTCGTGTGACTATAATCTACAAACAACAACATACAATGAAATGGAGGGGCTTGGTGACGGTGGTAGTCAGGTAACGGTGGGACAAGGGGTGCTGTTGGATGAGAGAGGAGTGGGGGGTGTTACGGGTACGTAGGATTGAGGTCGGTGTCAAAGGTGGAAAAGGCTTAATATGGCAGTCCCACCTTACGCAAAGTGACCTTGTTTTAACCACACACACGCACGCACGCACGCACACACACACACACACACACACACACGTACACACACACACACACCCACACACACAAACACACCCATACCTACCTGTCCGCACACCGTCTTATTAATCACAAAACATCCACACAGCACTATCGCTATGGAGCCAAAGGACATCGCACACTTTTCCTGCAATATAATACCAGCGTTGTTAGCTCTGTATTGTACCTTACATTACATTACATTATTGTTGCTTTAGGTCCAGCGGACTCTTCCGAGCCAAATCAGGACCGGACAACCCCCAATCCGCATAAAAGATCTGCCGAAACAACCCTAGTGGTAAAACCGAAAGGTCTCCACCAGCCAGTCACTTTACAATAAAGACATCCCACGCAGGGGACGGCTGAGGCTTCACCCCAACTTATCGAACCCCTGTTTACAAAAACAAAATAGAATTCAAACATCATTATAAATTATCAACAAAACACATACATATAAAATGCCTACATTACTAAATAATAACATCATAGGAAGCCCTAGTGACCACCTGGCAGAAAGCGTCCAATATTTCCAAGCTGATCCAACAGACCTCATACACAAATAAGGAGTCTTGTCCCGGAAGAGTTTTCAAGAAAAAAGGTAGGAGACTGGTCTAGCGAAGAAGACGATATTATAGCAGATTGATAGAACAGAGCAGGAATGAGAAAGAGCAAATGAGAAAGACAGCGACAGTGGGAATTTAAAGCACTAAATTTCCAGAAAGTGGGGATACTATTTATACTGAAACCCCCGGCACCCCATCGGGGGTTGTATTGTACCTGTATTGTTTCGTTATGCCTAACAACTTAACATGGCCTTAGATTATGGCTGGGCCAAACATGACCTTTATTATACAGTACCTTGCCATTTCAAAGAGCTCCTCAAGGCGCTAATCCTAAACGGGATCTGACTCCAATCGCCTCCAAGAATTGTATGTTTGGTTATAACTGATTACAAAGGTTGCATCATATCACTATGCTGTCATAAAGCTTGTTGTGCTACATGTTGTGAGTGTCACTAGTATCAGGAGGTAGGAACTATTTGGAAGTGGTGTGGATGACAACTGCTTAGCAGAGACTGGCCGAGGCTTACTTTGCCTGTCCACTGTGTAAGCCTCGGCCTGTCTGTGCTTTGGTGGACAGCGATCTCGGCCAGTCTGTACTGTGGTGGACAGGTATGGGAGGCGAGATATAGCAAACGCGCGCTCCTTTGCGCGAGCATTTGCACGAGCAAATGCGCGAATCTCGCGCATTTGCTCCTGCAAGTGTTCGAGCAAATGCGCGAGCAAGTGCGCGATCATTTGCTCGAGCGGTTGCTACGCCCGTTGCTATAAGGGTTTTGCTGAAAACTGTCAACGGAAAGGAACTGAAAATGAACACTTATTTTTTTTCTAGATCTCCGACCTAGATATATTTTATGAATGATAGTAAGTTTAGTAGTGCTAGTTTTCACTAATTATTATTAAAATTATTACTAATAAATGCAAGAAATATTTAATTTGTGCACGTCTCAAATTCTTTTTCATACACATTCTTCTCCGGGTATAATTTTTACGTTTATGGAGCAAACGCACGCGCATTTGTTCGCACATTTGCTGGAGCAAATGCGCGAGCAAGTGCGCGAACCTCGCGCAAATGCTCGAGCATTTGCTCCAGCAAGTGTGCGAGCAAATGCGCGCGCGTTTGCTATATCTCGCCTCCTATAGACAGGCGAGCTAAGCCTCGGCCAGTCTGTACTATGATGGACAGGCGAGCTAAGCCTCGGCCAGTCTGTACTATGATGGACAGGCGACCTAAGCCTAGGCCAGTCTGTGCTATGATGGACAGGCGACCTAAGCCTAGGCCAGTCAGTGCTTTGATGGACAGGCGACCTAAGCCTAGGCCAGTCTGTGCTATGATGGACAGGCGACCTAAGCCTAGGCCAGTCTGTGCTATGATAGACAGGCGACCTAAGCCTAGGCCAGTCAGTGCTACGCAGTGTGTCTTCAGTATGGTGTTACAAGGTTATAGCCAGCTTAACAAGCAAAGTTGTCATTATCATGGCTGGTTGGATCTGGATACACCGCGTTACCTAGTCCACCTTTTAGCTGATGCTGCATATAATATTTGAAGTAGCCGGGACTATGGGTGGCATAGCCGGGACTATGGGTGGCATAGCCGGGACTATGGGTGGCAGTACTAGTGCAGTGGTCTGGGCACACGCCCATGTTTCATTTTAAGCAACTTTCGGCGGGGTTAGTACTTGGATGGGTAACCGCACCTTGAAGGCAAACTACCAAAGGACACAAACAAACCACACACACACACACACACAAATCCAATGTAACAGGCGCATGACACCCCCCTGTGAATGGGTAGCTGGATCTGTTTAGAACCGGAGAAGGTTAAGCAGCGAGGGAGAGGAGATAGGCCACCGTCCTCGACAAGCTGGCCTAGGGAAAAGAGGTCCCAAAGCCTCTCTCCCCAACTACCGAAAGGTTGCGGGAGCATCTTTAGCTTTTACCTTTGAGCGGGGATCATTTGACACAAATACAATCCTTTTGTTAGCTTTTACTTTTGAGCTGGGACCATTTGACACAAATACAATCCTTATGTTAGCTTCAATATAGGCCATAGTTCAGTCCGCCCCCCACCCCACCCCCACTATCTCGTTGTGTACCATCCCCTTACCCACTGCCTCTCTCTCCCTCCCCGTTTCTCTTTCCCTCTACCTGCCCCCTCCTCCTCCTTCTGGTTGCATTTTCCTGTTGACCTTGCGAGTTGCTGGCCCATTCATCTGCAGACTGTGGTTCTCGCGTTTCTCTTTGACGGTGACATGTTGGGACCACGGAGTTGGATTGCTCAGACACTATGCATGCTATTTTTGCTTAACATCTTCCCTCTGACAGGACATGTTCCTCCCTCATTATGTTAACCATGCCACCCCACCTCCATCATCCCTCTTCTGCCCCCTTCTCCCACCCCACAGCCCCCCGTGAGGGTTCCGGGTGTTTTGTATAAATAGTATCCCCACTGTTTGAAAATTGTGTGCTTTAAATTCCCACTGTCGCTGGCTTTCTCCTTTGTTCTTTTTTTAATTTCTACTCTGATTTATCAATCTACTGTCTTCTTCGCTAGACCATTTACCTACATTTTCCTTGAAAACTCGCCCAAAACTCCTAATTTGTGTACATGGGGTCTGTTGGGTCAGCTTGGCAATATTGGACACTTTCTGCCAAATGGCCAATAGGGCTTTCTATGGTATTTTTTTTAGCAATGCAAACATTTTATATGTGTGTGTTTCGTTAATATTATATAATGATGTTTATATTATATTTTGTGTTTGATAACGGGGGTTCGATAAATTAGAGTACAGCCTAGGCGTCCATTGCTTGAGATGCCTTTATCGTAAAGTGACCGGCTGGTGGAGTGCCTTCAGAGTTACTGTTAGGATTGTTTCAGCAGATCTTTTATACGGATCGGGGGTGAGCCCTCTTTCAACCAAGATGTGGTCCTGATTCAGCTCTTTTCTGTCCGCTGGACCCTATATACAATGACTAACTATCTAACTGTCCATGGGCCACATCTGATGATGATGATGATGATGATGATGATGATGATGATGATGATGATGATGATGATGATGATTGATTGATTGACGACGACGACGATGATGATGATGATGATGATGATGATGATGATGATGATGATGATGATGATGATGATGATGATGATGGTCAATACACGACAGTAGCCCATCTCGGTTCCCATCCCCCACCCGCAACCCCACCCCTGCGAAATTTGGGAGCGCCCATCTTCACTTAAAACTACGTCAGTGTTAGAACTGTGTCATAGAGTAACGCCTCATTACGTACCATTTTCATTGTAGCAAAGACCGGGTCACAAAATAATAGTCAAGACGAGCGCTTAAGCCCCAACTGTCCCCCAGTATAATAGTCAATACGACCGCTTAGGCCGCCCTCCCTCCTCAGCATTTATGGACACATTCATCTTCATTGAAAGGTGTTTCCCTCTTACACTATGTCATACAGTAAGACATCATTATTGACCTTTGTCATTGTAGCAAGCATGCAAATGTTTGTGAAGGTCCAGATCAGATGATGATAATAGTGAACAGGGAGCGCCTTACCTCACCCCGTTGTTAAAGAAAACCTGCCATCGCATACCCATAACGTACACAATCTGCCCGTTTATCCCACCACCCATTTAAAGGTCAATGTCTCTAGACCTTTGTCGCACACAAAATGTGGCTTTACATTTTTATTTTTCAACTATTAACAAAGGAATAGGTGGAGATTACAAAGAAGAAGAAGAAGAAATAGAGCCAACTTTTTCTGTTAATGTGAATAGACAGACTAAACTATGTGGTGTTGTTGAAGATAGGTATTTTTGGTATGTTTTATTGTTATAGGTATCTGGCACATCATCACATTTTGCATTGTTCAGTGCTGTTTTGTCCAACATAAGCCGTTTTACAGCATCGCAGCCTTTTGAAGGTCTTGTTTAACCTGTCCTTGCTATGTATGTTTAGTTATGAGATTTGTATGTAGGTTGTATAGTGCTGGGTTGGCTATGTAGAATGATTGTTCCACGCAGCATTTGTCTGAGCTTGAAAAGACGAAGAGGCGTTTGTATTGACCCCGGGTGCCTGCCACAGGTCGCGGGGTGGTTATTGTCAGAGGGAGGAGACGTTGGACATTGGCTCATCCCTTGCGTCGTCATTTGACGCTTCTCGTTTTATGTAGTAAAGAGCACTATTTCAAATGGGCGGCTTGAGTTAGATCCTGTATCGGCCAGCGCCTTGAGTCGCCAAGAACGGCGAAATATGTGCGCTATACAAATACACAATAATAATTAAAAAATAAATAAATACTAATGATAATAAATAATAACAAATGAGCGAGTGCCAGTTACATAAACACAAGCTCCCTTTTCCCATCCTTGTAGTATATTTGAAAGTACCTCAATGTATTTGGAGCCGGAAGTCAAGGTCATCTCAAAGTCGAGGCCATAGAAAGATCAAAGTCTGTATTACTTTGCACTTAATGCCACCGTTTAATTTTTTTTCCTTTTTCTGGGCACTCATTTTCATGTTAAATATTGAGTTCCATAAGGAGCATGTGAGTCATATGGGCTTTGCCCTTCTAATTAGTGTTAAAAATACGATTGACTGCATCCTATAGCATTCTCGAAGGGAGGGTGGAAACCGGAATACCCGGAGAAAATCATCGGTATCCCAATAATAATTATGACCTCATCCACCGTCAACTCCATATTGAAGTAGCGTTGGTTATGGCAGTGTGTTATGTTGGACTTGAAACATGGAGTTAATGTAACATTTGTAGTTTATGATTGTGTTGTCTAAAGTTTCTTTTTGCTACATGAGCACTCTTGGATTAGCAGTCTTTCATGACCCGAACATAGTGTGCTTGAACACAAGTCCCTATATCAGTATGTGACTGTAAAA
This sequence comes from Oncomelania hupensis, assembly GCA_036898135.1. NCBI lineage: Eukaryota > Metazoa > Mollusca > Gastropoda > Littorinimorpha > Pomatiopsidae > Oncomelania > Oncomelania hupensis. The sequence goes on along the minus strand of CM072525.1, from coordinate 4,019,232 downwards.
ACTCGCTATCAAAATACCTTAGATGTGTGTTATGGCAACATTAAAGATGCTTATGTTTCTGTTTCCAGGCCTGCCTTAGGATTGTCTGATCACAATGTAATTCATTTGCTACCCAAATACAAACAGCGAGTAAAAACAACAAAACCTCAAAAAACAGAGAAACTTGTCTGGGATCCAGAGTCCATTTCCACCCTTCAAAACTGTTTTGAAACTACTGACTGGGACATGTTCTTAAATAACTGTAATGACCCTGAAGAATTAGTTTACACAGTGACAGGTTATATTACATTTTGTGAAGACACAGTTGTAAAGAAAAAAGCAGTGACAGTGTTTCCAAATAACAAACCATGGGTGACAAAAGATCTCAAATTCCATCTGTCTCAAAAGAAGGCTGCTTTTCTATCAGGAGATATGTTACTCTACAAAGAAAAAACCAAAGAGTTTAACAAACAGGCAAAACTAGCTAGACAGAAATATAAAGATAAAGTAGAAGAGCAATTTACCACAGGGAATGTAAAAGAAGCATGGGAGGGTTTGAAAATAATGATGGGAAAATCATCTGGGCAGTCCAACCGACGTCGCTTGCACTCAGCTGAAGAAATCAATGACTTGAACCGCTTCTACGCACGCTTTGATGTTAGGGATACTAGGCAAGATTGTGATTCTCTATGTGAATCCTTAGCACTGGAATGTCTTGACTTGAGTGAAGAACAAGTAGTAACATGTTTTAAAAGATTAAAACCAAATAAAGCACCAGGGCCTGATCACATTACAGGAAGACTACTAAGAAGTTGTGCAAATGAGCTTGGTCACATTTTTCATGTCATTTTTCAAATGCTGTTAAATCTTCATACAATGCCTCGCTCATGGAAAACATCAACTATCATACCAATTCCCAAGTCCCCTTCTGCATCCCAACCAAATGATTTCCGACCTGTAGCCTTGACCTCAGTACTTGCAAAGTGTTTTGAATCTGTAGTAAGGCAGCATCTGCTAATAGATGTAGCCCATAGACTTGACCCCCTTCAATTTGCTTATAAAGCGTGTCGCGGAACTGATGATGCTTGTCTTGCCTTGTTCCATCTGATAGCAAAGCACCTGGACAAGTATAAAACCTATGTTAGAATTCTGATGATTGATTTTTCCAGTGCTTTTAACTGCATGGAACCTTTTGTTTTATTAAAACGCATGGTTGATCTGGGCATCAACAACAACATTGTCCGGTTTGTGAATAGCTTTCTCCGAGATAGGCCTCAACGAGTAAGTTCTGGTGGCAGCATTTCTGATGAAATCATTGTTAATGTAGGAGCCCCACAGGGTTGCGTTCTGTCACCTACCCTTTTCTCAATATACACAGATGAAATACGATTTAATAGCACTATTTCAGCACTGTTCAAATTTGCAGATGACATGGCACTTGTTGGACTGCTACATGATGAAGACTCACTAGCAAGCTACTATGCAAACATTCACACTCTAGCCACATGGTGTACAGAGAGTTACTTAGAGCTTAATGTAAAGAAAACCAAAGAGTTGGTTTTTGATGAAAGGAAATCTGAAGCTAAATTTGTCCCAATTGTAATTGCTAATGAAGCTGTTGATGTAACAGAAACATTCAAATACCTTGGTACAGTACTTGATACTAAGCTAACTTTCAGTTCTAATGTAGATTTTATCTACAAACGAGCACAACAACGCCTGTACTTGCTAAGGAAACTAAAATCATTCAATGTCAGCACAAAAACACTAGGCACAGCTTACCGGAGCCTCATTGAGAGCATACTGACATACAACATAGTATGCTGGTTTGGAAGCCTAGGAGTTAAAGATCATTCTAAACTTGCCCGTGTGGTCTGCTTAGCAGGGAAGATCATAGGCAGTGTTCAACAACCCCTAGAAGAGCTATATCATAGAGCAGTGCGCAGGAAAACAAGTCGCATTCTTTCAGACAAATCTCACCCTTTGTTTTCAGAGTTTCAATCCCTCCCCTCAGGTCGCCGGTATGTTGTACCAATGGCTAAGAAAAACAAGTTTAAAAGATCCTTCATCCCCCAAGCAGTTTCACTTTTGAATTCCAAAGCCCAATTATCCAGCATCTAAATTAATGTACAACTTTTAGTTGTGAGTGTGGGTATGGATTGGTGGTGGGTGGAAAGAATAGGGTGTGCCATTGTAAAATGTGGGGGTGGGAGTGGGGGATTAGTGAGGGGGGTGGATCATCATAATTGTTATGATTGCTTGGATGTAATTTGCTGAGTTATGACATTCTTAATTAGTAGATTGAACTTGTTCTAGTCACATAATATATAATTTGTCATTTTAATGATCCTAACCATTGTTATGGTACTCTTTATGTAATCTGGTTATGAGATAGGTAACCTTGTCAGTTGTGTCTTTGCTGTGTTTCTTTTTTATTTCAAAAATTATAATGTTCTAAGCATGTTTTTACTGCATTGTATTATGCAATTGATTGTTGACTATGTTTAGGTAAATGTAGAATGTTCTAGTCATGCCTCTACCTTTTAAGCACTGCCATTATAATCATGTTTAGGCCGTGATATGTATAGTTTAAGACAACACTTAACTTGTGCTGTCATTGGGTTATTTTGTGTGTGGATGTGTGCGTGTGGGTGTGTGTGTGTGCTTTTTTTTTGCATGAATGTAAAATTATTAGTTATTAGTGATGTGGAATTTAGGTTGTGAATGTCTGTATTTGATTGGAATTTAAGGTTGCTGTTGTGTCATTCGAAATGAATGTGTCTCTGCTAGTTGTGTATATACAATGGATGGATATATTGCATGCTTCTTGCGGACGACGAGCCAAAGACAAATTTCTGTATGTGATGAACATCAGACAATAAAGTTATATTGTATTGTATTGTATTGTATTGTATTGTATTGTATTGTATTGTATGTGTGTGTGTGTGTGTGAGAGAGAGAGAGAGAGAGAGAGAGAGAGAGAGAGAGAGAGAGAGAGAGAGAGAGAGAGAGAAGGGTGATTCAGTGCAGGGGAGGTAACACAACACCGTCTCGTAGGCTTGTGATTGCGTGTTGAGCAGGAGTTATCTGGCTGTATTTTTGCGTTACCGGCCTCTCCGTTTGTTGACCGTAACTCGAACAGCAGTGGGATTAACGTGTGAAGACACATTACTTCTGATATTTCTATCTCTCCATCTATCTTTCTTTCTTTCTTTCTTTCTTTCTTTCTTTCTTTCTTTCTTTCTTTCTTTCTTTCTTTCTTTCTTTCTTTCTTTCTTCCCTTCGCTCCAATTGTTTCATTTGATAGAACTGCGGACGGCTATGCTTTTTAGAAGCAACATTTTAATGAAATTAAAAAAAATTAATAATAAAAAGAATTATTACGTATAATATTAAATATTAGTAGTTTGTCGATATTGACAGTAAATTGCTATAGATTTGACGGTAGTTTATGACGTACAGTGATGCTGACTACAAAAAGTGGGTGTTGTCTTGTGTTTCATGTGTGGCTGATACTGACCGACTTCATGCTCCATCAGGTAAGAGACATTTTATAGACCTTCTGTCGCTGTCTCTTTGTTGTTTAGCATTAATAGTATCACTATTATCGTCCATGCCATATTTATTTTACTTAAACCCGTCATATCTTCATTTTCATCATCATCATCATCATCATCATCATCATCATCATCATCATCATCATAATCTTTTTCGTCGTCGTCGTCGTCGGCAGCAGCAGCAGAAGCATTCGGCATCATCTTCATCCGATCCTTACATCTGTACTACAGTAAATTTGTGTTACTACTGCTTCGTCTGTTTGCATTGTGCGTTGTCTGCTAAGTAATCTTGTTACTGTTTTGTCTTTCAAGTTGTGCTATACATTGAATTAGGGAAGTTCTTCTGAACGACTATCTCAGATCTGATCACTCTGCCGCTCTCTTCTCCCTCAAAGTAGCCAAGCCGTCTAAACAAAACAAACGTGTAGTCAGTCGCAACCTCAAAGAAGTCAAAATTTCGCGCAGAAGCAGACCGGCGAATTCTTTATTCTTCGCAAACTTCATGATGAACAGGCACCCTCAAAAAGAAAACTCGTTGTAGATGGACCTTCTGCAACAGGACATCTGAAGTAATGAGTGCAAAACAAGCGCGTCGCCGAGCAGAGAGGAAGGGGCGGACCTCTAAGCTAGAAGTTGACACAGATTACAATGAGCAAAAAAAACCCAAGTTCAGACAATCATCACAAACGCCAAGCATTTAACACTACAGTATCAAAATCTCATGCTTTATTATTATTATTATTATTATTATTAGTAGTAGTAGTAGTAGTAGTAGTAGTAGTAGTAGTAGTAGTAGTAGTAGTAGTAGTAGTCTTCGAAGGCACAGTCAGCATAAGGGGTAGAGCAAACCTCCGTTTTGCCGATGACATTGAGGGATTTGCTGGAGATGAACAAGAATTTGAACAGCTGGTACAGAGGAGGCTCGACACCACCTCCGAAGCCTTTCGAATGGAAATAAGTGCAGAGAAGACCAAAATGATGACCAACAACACCAATGGAATCAACACGTACATCAAAGTCCAAGGCCAGTCCCTCAACATAATGCATAGCTTGAAATATTTAAGAGCCATTGTATCAGACAATTGGTCCCGACAAGAAGTCCTCCACAGGATCGCACAAACAACTGCTGCCCTAACAAGCTTGAAACCCATTTGGAAGGACAGGACCATCAGTCTACATTCCAAGATTAGGCTGCTGCGCTCCCTTGTCATCTCCATCTTCCTATACGCTCGTGAAACATGGACCTTCACAGCAGACCTACAACGAAGAATACAAAGCATGGAGATGAGGTGCTACATAAGACTACTGGGCATTTCCTATACCAAGCACATCACCAACGACGATATCCGACAGACCATCACATAAGCCATTGAAACACACGATGACCTGTCCACAGTGGTGAAAAAACGGAAACTCCGATAGTATGGCCGCATCAGCAGAGCATCAGGCCTTGCAAAGACCATCTTGCAAGGCACAGTGCAAGGAGGCAGAAGAAGAGGGAGACAGAAAAAGAGGTGGGTGGACAACATTCGAGAATGGACTGGCTTGACACTGAGCGAAGCCACGAGGGTTGCTGAGAGAAAGATGGAGTATGCTGGTTAAACGATCATCTTTGGTGCTTCAACGACCTTCTAGTTATGGGATAGAATAGGATAGGGTTATTATTATTATTATTATTATTATTATTATTATTATTATTATTATTATTATTATTATTATTATGTGGGTGATAGATACAAATAATGGTGAGGGCGTCAATCATCGCTTCTCCTCCTGCTTGAAGTATTCCGCGGGTATGTTGTCCACTCCCGCTGACTTCCCTTTCTTCAGCGAATGCAATGCTCAACCTCTTCTCGGAGAATTGGGAGGATTTCTTCTTCTTCTCTGTTCTCTGGACATGCTAGAACTGATGGGTTTCCGTTTGGTGTGTGGTTGTAAAGGTCAGAGCAGTACTCTGTCCATCTATCCAAGACTTCTTGTTCTTCTGTAAGGCATATGCCAGACTTGCTTTGGATCGTGGAGACCTTGGGCTGTTTAACTCTTGTCAGCCGCTTCACAGTCTGGTAGGCCTTCTTGCTGTTGTTCTTGTTCAGACTGTTCTCTATTTCCTGGCATTGATCTTCTATCCAGTTCTCATTTGCTGTGCGCATGCCTTTTCGGATGTCATTGTTGATTTTTCGGTTGGCACCAGACCCCTGTGAGGTGTTCTTTTTCTTTTTCATCTATCTGCGTTTATCACAGAGGTCCAAAAGTTCCAGTGTCCGTGTGATCCACGGCTTCTGCTTTGACCGGTGTTTGCCAAGGATCTCAGTGGCGGCATCTGTCATAGCTGAGTTGAAGGTGGTGGTCATGGTGTTGATATCTACTTCTCTAGATGGAATGGCTTGACATTGAGCGAAGCCATCAGGGTTGCTGAAGACAGAAAGATGGAGTATTCTGGTTAAATGATCATTTGTGGTACCCCAACGACCTCAGAGTTACGGGATAGGATAAGTGGGTGATGTTTTTGGTCAACTCCATGTGTGAAGCTTCTTGTCATCAACGCCATAACTTAAGTGAAGGTGAAAAGAGACGGCATGAAAGACGCGCCAGAGAGTCAGCGTGTTGCGTGTTAGACCAGTGTAACGTGCGCCACACAGGTTCATCATGGACTCTATATGTAATATATAAGAGTCCATGGGTTCATCGTGCCAATGCAGTGGTGAGACCGCCGTAGCTCAGTGGTAAAGCCTTCGCCTGCCACACCAATGACCCAGGTTCCAATCCCATTGTCACCACGTCCGTCTTAGTAGTATGATTGCTCTGGGGGTTGGAAGTTGATTTTGGTCCCTAAACCCTCTTTTGTGGGCTGGTTATCCCCGTCTGCCATATCGCCAATGGTGGGTGTGGACTTCGTTCATGCAACGTTGATTGGCACTCTGCACTGAAGCAGTCTGCCTGTGTAAGACAGAGGCCTTGCAACAAGCTTCCTAGCAACAATCTGCAGACATGACGAAGACACAACTGCTGTGATGTGGCCTTCACTTCTTCAGCAGCACCCTGTCAGTGTGTGTGAGTGCGTGCGTATGTTCACGTTCATTTCCACCTCACATACATAAAGCAATTTGAATATAACATTTTTATATTGTATGTTGTTTTTTTAAATTTATTTTATATGAGGAGCGGTAGTTGTGGTGGGCCTGGTTGTGCAGACAGAGATGTTGGGGTGTCACAAGTTTGTAATGGGATTGTCGGACTCCACTGTCCCAGTCCACCCTACCAAAGAACGTACAGCTTCACGTACATCTGTACGTTCTTTGACCCTACACACTAACCAACCTCACCATCACTCCGCCAGCCTTTTGCCTTGACGTGAAGGTTACATAGCGTCGTTACGTGCATCACAAAGTACAGTGTTCGCACTCGGCAATCGGCAATTAGTATTGGCAATGTTTCAGCTATTGGCAGAAATCTAACATTCATTGAATGTAAAAGTAAGAGATGATACTTCGAGGTGAATAGCCGCCTTCTTTGTACTGTTTCCTCCCCATCGCAGCGATGTTCGCTAACCACAACCCTTCCTTGTATCCCACCCTTTCTCTATCTGTCTCTCTCCCTCTCTGTCACCCCCCCCCCACCATCTCTCTCTCTCTTCCTCTCCCTCTCCTTCCGCCATTTCCATCTCCACCACGTCATTTTTTGCCTTTGGATTTTCTATGTGGGATCTTGACGCGTACGGGCTGTGTGCATGTCATTCCGCTTTGCTCAAACTCTCAGCCACATCTCACCTGTCTTACCTGCTTGTACCGCTCACAGTACACCCAGCTTCAAAATTATTGACACCCCCCTCCTTCCCTACCCCCTATCCCCTTCCCCTCTCTCTCAGTTGACTCCCCCACCCTCACACCCAAACTGCTCTATCCATCCCAGAATGTCTTAGTGCTAAAGCATTATTACCTTAGAAGAACTCTTAAATCTCCCAAGTAGCATCTTCACGTTACTTGTATTGGCCGGGCGTGCTTTGTGCTTATCTGTAGTGTTTCCAGCCTGACGTAAGGCTCATGAAAATCGTCTGCTCCCTCTCTCTATTGCCCTAGCTTTGTGCCGGTAACCATAGCGCTTTAGGATCTTGTTCACGCCTTTCCGTCTACCTACAAAAAAAAAATGACGGTTTTCTGTACAGTTGTTATCATCACCTGTACTGTTTGCCTGTACATATGTATATTGTTATATGTACAAGTGTAATAATAATAATAATAATAATAATAAGAAGAAGAAGAAGAAGAAGAAGAAGAAGAAGAAGAAGGGTATTTTTATTTTTATAGCGCTTTTTCCTAGCGCAGTCAGGCATTTACACTTAACGTTAACATCGAAATACATAGGAACAGATGTGAAACAAAATATAAAACAATAATAAACTATGCAAAAATATGATACAAATATGAAAAGAATATTTATAAGTAAAACATAAAAGACGCGGGAGGGAGGGCGAAGAGGTGAGCAGCTAAGGAGTAGGGGGGCTGGGGGGGGGGGGGGAGGCACGCGTGTGACGGCTGTGGTCTGAATCACAAACGAATGAATGATGATGGTGATGGGAGAGGAGATCAGACAGTTTTAAGATTTTAAGTTTGGACTTAAAAGTGACTATGTTTGGAGAGCTGCGAATAGGGAGATGGGAAGAGAGTTCCAAGTTGAAGGACCAAGCACTGAGAAAGATCAACAGCCTGCAGAGGAGAGTTTGTAGCTGGCTAGTTGTAGCATCAGGGTGTCAGTGGAAGAACGAAGGTTTCTAGATGCCTTGTAGAAGTGAATATTCTGGGTGAGGTAGGAAGGATCTAATCCATGGACGCACTTGTAACAGAAGAAACAGATTTTGTAGGTAATACTCTGAGATACAGGAAGCCAGTGGAAAAGAATGTAGGAGAGAGGGGTGTGATGTGATAAGAATTTTTTCTTTTTGAGAACCAGACGAGCAGCTGAGTTCTAAACACGTTGGAGCAGATGAACAGAAGAGGAAGTCCAGCCAGAAGAGGGTTACAGTAGTCTAAGCGTGACAGGACAAGAAAGGAATTGAAGTGGCTGTAGAGTCGGTGTTGACATGACTGCGTGTGTAGTGTACCAGGCTCTTCAGGCAGGCAGGCTCCATGAAAATCCACCCAAGTCCTACCACCATTAGTCCCTTACTTCAGCATTTATTTATTTATTTATTGGGCCTCGTATTAATCTTCCTTTTTTCTGTGATGATGTCCTGCTCCTGTCTGTCGTTCATGCTGTTAGCTGTTCACCCTGTTCTGTTCGGCCCGTTTTGTTCACCATTACATGTATAGCCAGAGTTTTAAATCCCAGTTGTTACACCCTCTGTCGCTTACTCCTGCACTTGTGTGCACAGATCACAGAGGGCCTAGGGGATGGAGGGAGAGAGAAAAATATAAGTTAGTATTAGTGGTGTTATGTTAGCGTATGTATCGTAAATGAGCGTTTGGGAGAATTCTTCTCCCCAGTCTCAGCAGAAAGTTGGCCGGCGTTGACAGAAGTGTACCTGCCTGAGCCAGCGATGCTCCTCCCCATGGAATTCCGTACACTTCCTCCCCAAATCATTTGTCTTTGAGAGCTTTCCTGCCTGTGAGAGCCTATGTGTACATGCAATGGTGTGTGGGTGGTGGAAATAGGGGGTGGTGGGGCGCTGCCTGCGTGTATTGTGTAGCTGTGTGAGTCCGCCAAAATGTTGAAGCACAGTATGTTTGCCAGTGGAATGCTTTGGCCGAGAATGTTTGTGTGCACATATTGCCTAATTGCAAGCATGCATTTTCTCCAATCGCAGAACACATCTGGTTTTTCTGTGACAGCAGTTGATCTGCCTTTGCACTATAAAGGACTCTCTCTCTCCCTCTTTCTCCCTCCCCCCACCTCTCTGTCTCTGTCTGTCTCTGTCTGTCTGTCTGTCTGTCTGTCTGTCTCTCTCTCTCTCTCTCTCTCTCTCTCTCTCTCTCTCTCTCTCTCTCTCTCTCTCTCTCTGTGTGCGGGTTTACTTGAGAGCAGAGAAGTTTTGAGTGTAAAGCTGGCTGACTGTTATCTGTAGCATCATGGAGGCCGCAGAAGCCTGAGGTATGAATCATTCCCCTCCCTCCCTCTCTATCTGCTGGCACAATAGCTCAACGTAGACTTTTTTCCCAGGCTCTCTCTTCTTACCTGCCGTACTTGAGCGCCAAAAGAAGTTGGATGATAACTTGTGAGAGAAGGGAGAGAGAGAGAGTGTGTGGGTGGGGTGGTGGGTTGAAGGCACAGAGTTGAAGACAGTGGGTGGGATGAGGCTGGGGTGGTGTGCAAAAGAAAGGTAGAATGAAGTGGAGTGGGGTGGAAAGTATTCTCCAACCTCCTTGAAATATACCCGCCTCTGCTGGAACACACAGACTGGACTTTTCCCAGGCTCTTACTATTCTTTACCTGTCACACTATCCTCCGCGATTACTTATAAAGTTGTTGTGTTGTTGTTTTTTTAAAGAGCAATATTCTATTGATGCGAGGGTCATTCAAATCAATAAATAAGGTGAATTTTCCGGTATAAGGACTAAGGTCATCATGGACAATTTTGTGTGCTGTCCCAACAGATAAGCTTAAAGTCCTTGCAATGTCATCCACTGTCACCCTTCTGTCCGACTGAATGAGGTCATTGACTGATTCGATCACTTCAGGAGACCTCACTTCTGTAGACCTCCCAGGCCTGTCTTCATCCTCAACACTGCTCCATCCTTCTTTAAACAATTTAGCCCACTTGTAGACATTTTTTCGGCCGAAACATGTGGCACCATACACAGTTGACATTCTTGTAATTTTCCGCTTTTCCGCGAATTTCCGCTTTTTTAAAAAAAATCCGCCGATAAATTTATGGTTTTCCGCCGAAAAAAAAAAAGTGTTTTACAACAATTGTCAGACTGAGTATTTTGCTCATTAAAAATGCAGCGCTACAATTGGTATTCGGTGGGGGGCGTCATTGTCGTGCACCGCTTTCCAGCACTTAGGTGGCCCCGGCCATTTTCCTCTTTTTTAACTCCAGACCATTACAAGCCCTGTCTCCTGTGAATTTCAACTGGTCTGCACTCTTCAGCAACCAAAAACTTGATAACTGACCGCTGTTCAGTCCTGGAGCATGCTTCTTGGTCGGCCATTTTTGTTAATCGCTAGAACTTTCAAAGTTTTTTTTCAATCTGCAAAAGAAATTACATCCATGTGAAAAAGAAGTAAACAAAAAAAATTTTTTTTTAAAGTAAGCTTCTATCTGTATTAGAAGTCTTTATACCGAAAATTTCACCTTATTAATTGAATGACCCTCGCACTTGTCATGCTTGTTTTTAGAACAGTACTTGCCTGACTTCTGTTGATACTTGACCAAGTGCTCCACAGTGCTGACGTCTGTTGATACTTGACCAAGTGCTCCACAGTGCTGACTTCTGTTGATACTTGACCAAGTGCTCCACAGTGCTGACTTCTGTTGATACTTGACCAAGTGCTCCACAGTGCTGACGTCTGTTGATACTTGACCAAGCGCTCCACAGTGCTGACTTCTGTTGATACTTGACCAAGTGCTCCACTGTGCTGACTTCTGTTGATACTTGACCAAGCTCTCCACAGTGCTGACGTCTGTTGATACTTGACCAAGTGCTCCACTGTGCTGACTTCTGTTGATACTTGACCAAGTGCTCCACTGTGCTGACTTCTGTTGATACTTGACCAAGTGCTCCACAGTGCTGACTTCTGTTGATACTTGACCAAGTGCTCCACTGTGCTGACTTCTGTTGATACTTGACCAAGCTCTCCACAGTGCTGACGTCTGTTGATACTTGACCAAGCGCTCCACAGTGCTGACGTCTGTTGATGCTTGACCAAGTGCTTCACAGTGCTGACGTCTGTTGATACTTGACCAAGCGCTCCACAGTGCTGACTTCTGTTGATACTTGACCAAGTGCTCCACTGTGCTGACTTCTGTTGATACTTGACCAAGTGCTCCACAGTGCTGACGTCTGTTGATGCTTGACCAAGTGCTCCACAGTGCTGACGTCTGTTGATACTTGACCAAGCGCTCCACAGTGCTGACGTCTGTTGATGCTTGACCAAGCTCTCCACAGTGCTGACGTCTGTTGATACTTGACCAAGCGCTCCACAGTGCTGACGTCTGTTGATGCTTGACCAAGCGCTCCACAGTGCTGACGTCTGTTGATACTTGACCAAGTGCTCCACAGTGCTGACGTCTGTTGATACTTGACCAAGCGCTCCACAGTGCTGACGTCTGTTGATACTTGACCAAGTGCTCCACAGTGCTGACGTCTGTTGATACTTGACCAAGCGCTCCACAGTGCTGACGTCTGTTGATGCTTGACCAAGCGCTCCACAGTGCTGACGTCTGTTGATACTTGACCAAGCTCTCCACAGTGCTGACGTCTGTTGATACTTGACCAAGCGCTCCACACTTCCTCCGCCTTTGTTCCATTACCCCACACTTGCAATAACATTGGTATCACAAGCAGGGGTACTTGGCTACATCTCTTGACACCGTGATGAAGATAAGATGTCTTTGTTTCCCAAGATGTCACTCCTTCCTTGTTGTGCTTGTCTTTAAAACTGTCTTTTTCATCTTTAGCAAACCTAGCCCTCATTTGAAGGAGAGTTGAGACTCCCAGGGAGATGGGAGGTGGAGTGGGTGAGGGTGGAGAACAGGAAGTTGAGCGCCAGAAGACGTTCGCGGTGTTGGCTGACTGTGTGGATGCTGAAGAAGTGCTGGAGTTGCTAGTGGTCTTCATTTAGCCAATCACACCTCCCTTTTGTCTATACATTTCACATCATCCATCTTTTGTCTATACATTTCACATCATCCATCTTTTGTCTATACATTTCACATCACCCATCTTTTGTCTATACATTTCACATCATCCATCTTCTGTCTATACATTTCACATCATCCATCTTCTGTCTATACATTTCACATCATCCATCTTTTGTCTATACATTTCACATCATCCATCTTCTGTCTATACATTTCACATCATCCATCTTCTGTCTATACATTTCACATCATCCATCTTCTGTGTATCATCCATCTTCTGTCTATACATTTCACATCATCCATCTTCTGTCTATACATTTCACATCATCCATCTTCTGTCTATACATTTCACATCATCCATCTTCTGTCTATACATTTCACATCATCCATCTTCTGTCTGTACATTTCACATCATCCATCTTCTGTCTATACATTTCACATCATCCATCTTCTGTCTATACATTTCACATCATCCATCTTCTGTCTATACATTTCACATCATCCATCTTCTGTCTATACATTTCACATCATCCATCTTCTGTCTATACATTTCACATCATCCATCTTCTGTCTATACATTTCACATCATCCATCTTCTGTCTATACATTTCACATCATCCATCTTCTGTCTGTACATTTCACATCATCCATCTTCTGTCTATACATTTCACATCATCCATCTTCTGTGTATACATTTCACATCATCCATCTTCTGTCTATACATTTCACATCATCCATCTTCTGTCTATACATTTCACATCATCCATCTTCTGTCTATACATTTCACATCATCCATCTTCTGTCTATACATTTCACATCATCCATCTTCTGTCTATACATTTCACATCATCCATCTTCTGTCTATACATTTCACATCATCCATCTTCTGTCTATACATTTCACATCATCCATCTTCTGTCTATACATTTCACATCATCCATCTTCTGTCTATACATTTCACATCATCCATCTTCTGTCTATACATTTCACATCATCCATCTTCTGTCTATACATTTCACATCATCCATCTTCTGTCTATACATTTCACATCATCCATCTTCTGTCTGTACATTTCACATCATCCATCTTCTGTCTATACATTTCACATCATCCATCTTCTGTCTATACATTTCACATCATCCATCTTCTGTCTATACATTTCACATCATCCATCTTCTGTCTATACATTTCACATCATCCATCTTCTGTGTATACATTTCACACCATCCATCTTCTGTCTATACATGTACTCAATTGCGCTGAAATAGAATATAGTGACAGTGTATTACTTATGACACTGATATAGAATGTAGTGACAGTGTATTATTTATGACATTGATATAGAATAGATTACTTATGACACTGATATAAAATGTAATGACATACATTATATTGCTTATGACACTGATATAGAATGTAGTGACAGCCTTGTTGCCCTGTGGTTGTCTTCTTGGCTCTCTCTCTCTCTCTCTCTCTCTCTCTCTCTCTCTCTCTCTCACTCTCTCTGTGTAGCACCTGCTTTAGTTGAAGCACGAGGGGATGAAATTGGAATTATTTGGCAGAGCTGTGGAGTATTTGGGCTGCCTTCCATAGCCTTCTTCAGCTGCACCTGTGACAATGTTTGTCTTGTTGAAGACGTTGAACTTAAATATTAAAGATGCCACGTTTGATCTTACATTTATCTCTATTAAATATCTAGTGGCGAGAACGATGACGAAGGGGAGGCAGAAGAAGAAAAAGTAGAGGATACAAAGACGAATGACTACTGATAAATTCCGTTCAAATGAAGATGATGAAGTTTGAGATTTCAATGTTAAAATGAGCCCAGCAGGAAGAGAGAGAAGAAGAAGATGAGAAGGTGATGGATAAGGCTGTTGAGAAAGTTGGGCCTGCTACAGATGATATAGGCTAATGTCAGAGACACGTGACATTTTGAATTACACTATTAACATTTGCCCAGTTTGATATTACACTATTAACATTTGCCCAGTTTGATATTACCCTATTAACATTTGCCCAGTTTGATATTACACTATTAACATTTGCCCAGTTTGATATTACACTATTAACATTTGCCCAGTTTGATATTACCCTATTAACATTTGCCCAGTTTGATATTACACTATTAACATTTGCGCAGTTTGATATTACCCTATTAACATTTGCCCAGTTTGATATTACACTATTAACATTTGCCCAGTTTGATATTACACTATTAACATTTGCCCAGTTTGATATTACCCTATTAACATTTGCCCAGTTTGATATTACACTATTAACATTTGCCCAGTTTGATATTACACTATTAACATTTGCTCAGTTTGATATTACCCTATTAACATTTGCCCAGTTTGATATTACACTATTAACATTTGCCCAGTTTGATATGACACTATTAACATTTGCCCAGTTTGATATTACACTATTAACATTTGCCCAGTTTGATATTACACTATTAACATTTGCGCAGTTTGATATTACACTATTAACATTTGCCCAGTTTGATATTATACTATTAACATTTGCCCAGTTTGATATTACACTATTAACATTTGCCCAGTTTGATATTGCACTATTAACATTTGCCCAGTTTGATATTACACTATTAACATTTGCCCAGTTTGATATTACACTATTAACATTTGCCCAGTTTGATATTACCCTATTAACATTTGCCCAGTTTGATATTACACTATTAACATTTGCCCAGTTTGATATTGCACTATTAACATTTGCCCAGTTTGATATTGCACTATTAACATTTGCCCAGTTCGATATTACACTATTAACATTTGCCCAGTTTGATATTACACTATTAACATTTGCCCAGTTTGATATTACACTATTAACATTTGCCCAGTTTGATATTACACTATTAACATTTGCCCAGTTTGATATTACATTATTAACATTTGCGCAGTTTGATATTACACTATTAACATTTGCGCAGTTTGATATTACCCTATTAACATTTGCCCAGTTTGATATTACACTATTAATATTTGCGCACCACACCACAAGGAAGAAGAATAAGGAGCAATGTCCTCCTACAAACAATAATCATCAGGCCTACTTTCACCACCACCATTATTCCACACGCTTACATGATACACTCACCTTAGAAAAGATGTCTACTCTACCCTATCCTACCCTGCCCTGCTCTGCTATACTTGCTCTGTAGATAAGCACACACGCACACACAAACACACGCACACCCTTCCCCCACATACTGTATCCTCTAATTTTGCTCTCTCTCTCTCTCTCTCTCTCTCTCTCTCTCTCTCTCTCTTTCTCTCTCTCTCTCTGTTCATAAGCCACCCCTGTTCTCTTCTGCACCCTCACCTCCAGTCCCTGTCTCTAAGCATCTGTTGCTACACCTTTCGCCCCGGCATGCTGCCTTGGTGCCGCGCTGACTGTGTCACCCTCCAGCAATTTCAACCATCACCTAGGCCTTTTTATGGTACATACTTAGGGCAAACCAGTTGTTCTACAGTTAGAGTACAGAAAGCAGGTGACTCGACTTGAAAATAACTAGCATTCCCAAGTTGCCCCTTTGTAGTTTTACTTTGAAGATGCCTTGTCCCGATGTAATCAGTGTTAAG
Source organism: Oncomelania hupensis (assembly GCA_036898135.1). Lineage (NCBI taxonomy): Eukaryota > Metazoa > Mollusca > Gastropoda > Littorinimorpha > Pomatiopsidae > Oncomelania > Oncomelania hupensis. The sequence goes on along the minus strand of CM072525.1, from coordinate 4,003,297 downwards.
ATTTTTTGATGGCAGTTGTTAGCCAAGTTATTCTCTAAACCTGCTGTCTGCAATATTTGGTGCTCCTTTAAAGTACCTATCGCACATCTCGTTGTGTGTTGTTGTTGTTTTTTAAGACCAAATTTTGAAATCGCACCATCTTGTGTATAGCGCAGATTTCAGTCTCAGCATCGACTAAAATGGAAATGAAAGCGATACTTGATGTAGCATGACAAACATAACAGCGTCACACCACTGTATTATTCCGCCATGATGTCCACACCACGTCATGCCTTGGACACTTTTCTTCCCCAGTTATGATACTTTCTGACACACCATGATGATGATGATGATGATGATGATGATGATGATGATGATGATGATGATGATGATGATGAGTGTAACGTGGGGTTTTATTGTTGCTGGGCTCTGCACAATGGAATGCTGTAACCCTCACATCTTATTCTATGGGGACCGCTAGTGAGTCACCCGGCGAATTACTTTAATACATTTATTTGTTTAGCTCGGTCTATGTTAAGGCTGGGGTACAGAGATAGATAGAAAAATGGTAAAAAATCACTGTCACACTAGCTTTCACACGGCTATGAATCATATGTAGTCCAGCCACTTGATAACAGTCAAAATCACACATTTATTTCTTCTACTCTATACACGATCTTCGAAGTACGAATCTAACTTAAAAGTTCAATTGTCAATGCGAATGGTTCGCTCACTGATAATCTAGGCAGCTATTTGTTTCTTCATAGGGCACTGGCTACTAGCGTTCATGAAGAGTGGACTACTGTGGTCCTTTTGCTACAGTTTTAGTGCACTGTTTCCTGGGCACTTAACTGAATGGATGCATGGGTGAAGCGCTGCGTTGAGGTAGCTTCTGGTACACGCTGGGTCGTCGTGTAGTCTTTGACTTTTGGTACGACGTTTGGGGCTATCTGCGCACGATGCTGTAGATGCCTCGGCAGCCAACTCAAATAGTAGATTAGGTTCTGCTCTTCTGTTGAGTTGGGCTCACGATATCCTGCCTGCTCGTCTGTTCGACAATGTCAGGCCCGTGGCTACTTGATTGAATTCAAATATTCAACAAGCACTGCTTCCCTGTTCTATCAGTGGAGATATTTCTCTGCTCTAGTGTAACTGTGTACTGCTCAGAGCTTTCCACACAACTGACCTATACTTGGCTTTGACTGAATCAGCCAGAACTGGTCCTAACCGCTCTACCTGTGTCCCGATTGGATGAAGCAATCTAAGTGGATATAAAGTTCGAAACACCCTCGTAGGCTGCGATGATGTCACTAAACGGCTCTCGTCAGCTCGCAGTGTGTGTGTACACATCAGTTATACCTTAATCGTCTGCGATAGACTACAGTAATCTTTTAAGTTTTACTACTGCTAAACAAGGAAAAGCTCAAATAGTGAGGGGTAAAAAGGGTCTGCTTGTCACAATGAGAAGGCGTTGAATTCAGGAAGCCAGTGATAACGGAAGCGTTGCAGAGTGTGGTGTCTTTGTGTGGCACGGTTTAGAGTAAGCAGTAGCGGCATCTCAGGTTCTTTGTCTCACGCTTGTGCAGCCTCCCTCACTTTACCATCCTCCAGTAGCTCACTGTTCCACACTGGCAGGAGTACTGCCTCAACGTTTAGTTAGTTAAAGACAGGTATTTCAGTTTAATGTTTGGACAGTGACGTGACGTGATCATGTTATAAACTTCTGTTGGCGATAGGGTGGACTTTCCCACTGTACATACAGTTTCAAGATTATTGTGACACTGTATTCAAAGTTTTTGCAGTTTGAATGTCTTCTTTAGTGTAACTGTGTTTTGGTTTAACGGCAAAGCAGTACACGGTGTTTATTATGTTGTTGTTATCTTTTGTAGTTGTACACAATGCACATTGCCGTTTGTTTGGCAAATATAGGTTTTAATTGTTTCACGCTATAGTTTCATATCACTGTCTTCACCAGCGTCTTCAGTGATAATTATAGTGTAGTCGAAAGACTGTCCGTTCCATTCTTAAAATGAAAGACAAGAGTCATATATAACATTTCTTGGGTCCAGTCGCTGTAGGTCTAATGTTGTGGTCAGCACTCCAAGCGTGAGTCACGCAGTACGGTTGGCTAAGCGAAGGATGAAGTGATTGTGTTAACCAGACCTTTGTTCATGCTGATAGAGGACGGCAGGACTACAGGCTGTAGTTTTGATGACTGTGTTGCTGGTTGCTGTGCAAGTGCAGCAGTGCGCATTCTCTGTCTGTGTGTGTCAGTTGCCGCAGCAATAAACATCAGTTCTAAAACGACGTTCAAAGCTTAGATCTCTCTTACGTCTGTCTGCGGAACGCGTTTTGGCTCGTGCAGCCGACAAACGTCTGTGGAAAATGCAACAGACCCATCTGTCTCACTCTTAAAAGTTCATTACACCTTCTGTCTCTGTCATCTGCTGGAAACAGTGGACTCTTGTCTCTCTCTCGCCTCCTGTCCCTTTCTCCACTCTCACTCCCACCAGTCCTCCCTCTCTCTCTCTCTCTCTCTCTCTCTCTCTCTCTCTCTCTCTCTCCCTCCCTCTCCCTCCCTCTCTCCCTCATTCCTCCTCCCACCCAATTTCTGTTTTACGTCCAGCTAAACATCTGACATTTTTAATTATTTTGTTTTATTATTATTATTATTATTATTATTATTATTATTATTATTATTATTATTATTATTATTATTATTATTATTATTATTATTATTATTAAATGTTTTTTTAACAGATGTGGTTGTATTGGTCTGTCCTTGACCAGAAGCTGACATGAGAGTGGGGATCATATAAACACTTTGGCGTGGAGTCTTGCCACTGGCTTTCAACGCGCTGCTCATCTCTCATAACATTAAAACCTACACCCAAACACAAAACTGTACCACCGTTCAGATTCCCCTGAGTAGTTATTTATTTATTTTTTATTATTTATTTTTGTATTTCACGAAATACTTTTATTTTTAATTTTAAGTGGGGTTTGTTCTTCTTTCTTCTTTCAAACCACAGTTTTCCCAATTTTAATTTTTGGTCCAGTTTGTTAATATAGCGCGCGCTTTATCTCAGTTTATTTGTTCCAGTCTAAATTCTCATTTCCTCTCATTTCCGCTGTTTGTCTGGTGTGTTGGTCGTTGTCTCTGTCCTCCTCTCCTGTGTGTTAACAGGCTTTTGTTTACATTTAGCTTGGGGCGTGCTTTCCCTTTGCCACACATTCGGAATTTTCTTCCATTTTCTTCTTTGGGAACTATGTTTAATCTTTCGTTTGAAGAATCTCCTTATCTTTATTCCTTGCTGGTGTAACGTAGAAGCGCTCTCTGTGGAGGAGAAATGCATTATGTTGTGCTTGACTGGACTAGGCAGAAAGTTGTTTTAATATGGGATCATGCGGTACAGTAACTGATTTTGTTGGAGGGATCGCAATGCCCAGTTTTGTACAATTTTACTACTTCGCTGTTTCGTAGTTCTTACGGATAATGATAATATGGGTTTCTATTATGGATGTTAATTAATGTCAAAAAGCGTGATTTTCATAACAAAGCATAAGGTATTGGTTCGTTGGTCAGTTCATTCTAGTTTGGATAACCTTGCTAATTTTGCCGACGAGGTTACTGTCCGGCCTGACGGCGTAATTAGTGCTACTATTAGTCCCAGCATTGGATGATTGCCGGCATGATTATCGTCAGTAATCTTTTCTCTGATGTGGTCGGCGTTAGGAATCCAACACAACATGTGGATCCTTCTTCGCTGTGTTGATGAGTCGGTGAACTAGCAAGTTTCACTTGGTTACGTACTGTTAATTAGGTGTGTTGAATAGTCAATGGCTGTGTCGGCCGCAGTGATCCCTATTATAACTGCTTCATTCATTATCGCAGTCAGTTACATCAACTTATCGTTCAGTAAGACTTTCTTTCAGGCTTGTGCTGATTTATGTAGCGAACAATCTTATCACACAAATTAATGTTGATCTAGTGCCTAAACTGGATGTATAATAGTAATTGGAGAAGTTTTGAGGATTCTATGACTCGCATGCATGCACCAGTGAGAGTCTTAGTTAGCCAAAGATCAGTTTGGATACTACTATTTGAGACACTGTCCATCGTGATTTGGTGTGGTGTTGTGAACTGTGTAATGACTCGTTGTCAATCTGCACAACACCACCACAACATGACCATTGCTGGACTGGGAGATAATGTGGCTAAACTGGCTAGACCCAGCAGGTTGTAGAAGTTAGCTTGTTTGTAGTTTGTTGTGTTTATTGGTTGTTTGTTGGTCTGTCTATTTAATGGCTGCTTTCCAGTGCTCCACGTCCTTTTAGGATTGTTTATAAAAGAAAGACCTGATAAAACTACAGTGAAAGCTCTTTGTACCTGGATTGGGCTAAAACTAGACGCTTCTGGGAGTCGGAAATCAACTGAAGTGCAACATTCTACATCTAAGCATTCCATGAATTTTTGAAATGTTAGTTTGTGTGTGTGTTAAAAGATCGGTCAGAGATATGTAGAAATCCTCGTAATATTTTGTCATCTGTGAAATGAATTGCCAAAATATGGCTTGTTGTGTCAAATGTGTCAAACATAGCGGTTTTGACGTCGCATTTCATTTCATGTTGCAGCAAAGGTGATAACCGAGATGTGTCAATTGTTCCAGCGCTGAATTATTACACTGACTGAATAATGCAGCCATTTAGTTTAATTGACCAACCTGTATGTTGAACATTTATCTCCAAGTCTTTGATGGCATATTTCTACAATTGCCAGTCTATATTAGACTTTGATTGAGGGTAGTTACAGTGGACAACAGACTTGTGTGTGGTGTGAAGCAGAGTGAGTGGACTTTCAGACTTGACAGTGGATGGTGTTTACATTGTGGTGTATCCTGGGATTCCTGGATCTAGACATCATTGTCAGTACATTAACAGCCGACAGTTGGACTGCGTACACATCCAGTTATTGGATAATTTGTGCATTCCGCTGTTTGACTACTTTGTTGGTCATATTGGATACTCCATTCCCCGCAGGATGGTCTCCATCCGAGAGAAGATTGTGAAGAAATATCGCTCTCTCTTCCCGTCCCGCAATGGACAAGGTAAGAAGAAAATGGAAAATGGATGGCAGAATGTGGTTCTTTGCTTGACTGTGCATGCAGCGTGTTCGTCTTCGCTCTCGTGTTAAAGACTGGCTCGGTGCTGTGAAATAAATAAAATGTCTGTTGTGAAATACTTGTGGAACTTTCCACCCCACACCTTAGGCCATCACACTTTCTCCTCGTCCTCATTACCTCAACCCAGCGTCTTCCTCCGTACCCCCCGTTAGTGCTTTTGAGTTTGTTGATGATGCAAGTTACAGCCAAACTACATCAGTTGGAGGAGAACTGCGGTTCACCCTGGGAATCTCTTTGAAACGTATGTTTTGGGACAGGAGTAAGTTTGCCTGCAGTAATGGGATGTCAAGGCTATTCTTCCTCCCTCCGAGTTTTATGATGCACCTTACACATGCTGAAGGTAAGCGACGCTGCTCCAGAAAATGTGGTAAACGGATGCACTGGTTGGAAGTGTGCAAAAGCTGTCAGTTACAGGCACATCTCGATCGTCTGCTTCATCACTGCCACCCCCACTCCTATTACCTCCCTCCTTACCAACCCCATCACCTCGTGGTTGCTTTGACCTGACGTCAGTTACCACCTGGTTCAAAAAAGAAAATGGGCAGCTCAAAATATACCGTTTAAGCGTTATCATAGTATGAGAATAATAGAGAAGGAGAAGGAAGACAGGCATTTTGGAGGAGGGAGGAGGAGTGGACGAGAGAGAGAGAGAGAGAGAGAGAGAGAGAGAGAGAGAGAGAGAGAGAGAGAGAGAGAGAGAGAGAGAGAGAGAGAGAGAGAGAGAGAAATAAGTGAGATATTTGAAGGGGATTTACACAACACGACTGAGTGAGAAAAGATGAGGAAGTAGAGAGAGAAAGTGTCCGTGTTTGGCGCCAGTGACTGTGACTTGTGTCAACATGTGAGGAGGAAAAGGTTGTCGACGAGAAAGCCTTGAGCCATAAATTTGCAATTTTGTCGTGTTGCATATTTTAAAGAGTCCGTACAAAGTGCAGAAATGCAACAACTTTATTGAGTTGTTGTTATGGAATCTAGTGCACCGTTGTTGACATAGATAAATGACACAACTCGGGTAGCATAGCCCCTTTACCACGGTTCCTATTTGTAGTCTCAAGTCCTGCCTTGGGCCGTCCAATAGTTTAAAAACCCAGCCCTGTTGAATATCTCCATAGTCATCCCCGTATCCTCCGTTATCTTGTTAGACTAGGTAGTGTAGCCGCTGTAACAATGTAAAACGTCGTTGGTTAGTTCTTCCTTACCGTGTACCTCCAGTGTTGAACAAGACCTTGTGTGAACAGAGAGGAGGAGTCTCGCTAAACGTGTATGTTTTATTGTTGTTACCACTGATGTTGTTGGTTAGGGTTATGACGATATGAAAGGTGGATTGCCATCACCCAGGTTCATCAGACGTTAGTTGCAGCAGCAGCAACACGCATCGCCGCAAAGTCGTCTACGGCATCACTAGAGTGGCCGTTGCTGCTATCACCATCATCGCCACCATATTCTTTTTTCTTTCTCTTTTCTTCTTCACAGTAATCTTTTGCCTCTTCTCCTTTTTTCGTTCATGCGGTTCTTAGTTTTCTTTGTGACTACCGTCAGCTCCTCACCGGCAGACGTTAATTCTATGCCTGCTGGTCAGTTACACACTTTAAACAAAGAGTCTATATACTAGTATAGTATACATCCTCTTTGCTTTAAATACAAGAATTCCTCCCTTTCCTGTCTTCCCACCTGCATGCTTCGTTTTGTTTTACTTCCAATAGGTCAAGTATCCTTCTGATGAGCATGCAGTCACAGCAGTAGCAGCAACACCAGCAGCAGCAGCATCGGTAACAGCATGGTGCAGACGTAGGGAAGCTATTTGTAAAGACACGGTTTAACAATGTTTGTCAGACACAGAGAGATGGTTAAGTGATGACTGATGACCTAGGGGTTACCCAAGTGCCTGTAGTACTCTGTCGCCTTCTGTACTAATGCCCTACCTGTGCTGTAACTGCCACTGTGGGCCTAATAACAAATCAAAGATCACTGATAAATAAATATTAATGAAATGAAGGTAGAATTCTTTTGGCATACAAAATGTATATACGATGATTGGCCTAGGTGTTCACTTTAAAGTTCCCAAGCAACTGCAGTGCAACCACTGAGATATAGCTCAGTGAGTGCAACCTATTATGTAAAGTTGACAACATTGACTGGGGCACTAAAAAGCCGATAGTCCCAAGTTAACTGAACCGAACTGATAATGTAAGAGTTTTTCTCTGTGTTGGCTGCGATCAAAACGATCCCCTTTGCTTCCAGTGCTAATGAAACGTTATCACAATGTTCCAGTTTCCAGCTGACATTTCTGACAGCTTAGGGTTAGTTTTACGAGTTAGCAAGTTGTTTGTCATTGCAAGCCAATAGTTACGTATGAAGTACAGTTTCTGCAACAACCATTTTTATAGTGGTGTGTGAAAACCTCCAGCCAGGTGATTTGGAAGGTAGGGTACACAAGTGGAGACTGATCAGATAGAGGGGGCAAGTAGCCCAACAGCCAAGCCAGCAAGTTGTTTGTCACTACAATCCAAGGTTCCCCATGAAGTATTTGCTTTACCTCCCCTTTTCATACAAACCATTCTCATTCCTCGCTGTCTTGGGATCCGGTATAAGGGATGCTCCTGGTGTGTTGAGTGTGTGGAGGTGATATCAAAGGGTTTAGTTGTAGACGTTGTTTACTCAAACAGTCCTGCAAGTAGTGGAGTTTCTGCACAGCGCTATCCATGTTCTTGCTCCTTGTGTGGGAAAGCAAGTCTTTTCATCGTTGATGTATGGAGATTCATTGGAGCTCAGACACGGAGAGAGAGAGAGAGAGAGAGAGAGAGAGAGAGGGAAGGGGAGGGGAGGGGAGGGGGCAGTATTATACTGTGGATAAGTGGCAGTTGGGATGGGGGGCCGGGTAGCTCAGTGGGTAGAGCGTCTTACTAGTAACCGAAAGGTACCTGGTTGGAATCCCGGATTGGCCAAGGTGTGACCATATTATTTTCCCCTTACCATCAACTGGTTCGCTGATGTCAGAATAATGTGACCAGTAGTCGACGCCTATACGCTTCGGTGTCGTGCGACTATAATCTACAGTTACAGTTACTTAGTTGGGATGGGGTGATGTGCGTTTTGCTAGGAGTAGGTTTGTGCAAAAAATCCTCAACTGATGTTAGCCATTTAGCCTTGACGTTATAGGGAGAAAGCAACGTGTGCAGACGGTGTGCGGGGTAGGAAAAGGAGAGTGTTGACAGCAAGATAAATGAGGAGTGACGTTTGATACAGACCTTACTTACATCAGTAGTGGGCAGTCGTAGAAGGTATGGCTTGTGCGAAGTATCGTCATTGATGCTACCAAATTGACATTGATAACCGTGTAGAAGTAAGTGCTGGTGTGCATCAGATGTGTGGTGGAGAGCGGACCATCACAGTTTCTCTCATAACGGTGCGGGGTTTAAACCCCTTTACTCCAAGACAGACCTTTGCCCCGCTGTGGCGTCGCCAAATGTACAACCATCGTCGACGGTTCTGCGCATGCGTAAACTTCCGGAGGTCTTGTGTCGGAAACGGAAGCCAGAATAGCCATCGTATTCGGCAACTCGCCTTCAATGTGTAGCAGGCTCAAGCTAAGCGTAGATACTTTGAAAACACCAACATTGGAAATCTTGCTAGAAAAGAGATGGGGAAAAAAGTGGGAAGCTTTCTATTATTATTATTATTATTATTATTATTATTATTATTATTATTATTATTATTATTATTATTATTATTATTATTATTATTATTGGAAAAGGGTTATTGCTGATAAAAGGACTTGTTCAACCCTCTCAACATTGTCCAACTGCATTTACAATTTTCTTGGCACCCGATTGTAATCAAATGTCATTGGTTTGGGAACTTTTCAATATATTAACTGCGCACTGAATGTAAACAAGCAGTAAGTAGGTACTGGCTCTTTGCACCAAAAATCGGAATTTATTGGCTAAGTTTCTTTTCTTATGCTTTTCAAAATGCTTGGCGAACGTCTTAAAGGCCTACTTGGCACTGGGTATAAGTGCATCCCTGTTTATTCTGCTCGGAACATTTTCCGATAACTGGGCTTTCTACGATGGCTTACGCATCGTAATTCGTCATCTTGACAGAAATGAGCTCCGGAAGTTCACGCATGCGCAGAACCATCGGCGATAATTTACATTTGGCGATGCCACATCGGTGTCACGTCGTCAAAGTTCCGGGTGTCTTACTTTAGCCGGGCGCCTTTGCGCATGCGCCAGGTCAAGTCGGGCCTGCTTTTTCACGATTTTCTTTGGCGTCGTAACCCTAAACCTAACCCTAACTCTAACCCTAACCATACCCCTAACCCTAATTCTTACTTAGACTACGATAGCACTGTGCGCATGCGTCGAATGTTGTAATGCGTTGACCAATCAGAATGCTACCAGTCGCTCCAAGCCAAAATAAGATACTAGAAACTTTGGCGATGTTCTAAAAAAATTTTAACTTTTTTTTTTTACATTTGTCACACCGGTACCAGAGGAAGCTAGCAAATTCTCTCACCCTCATTGCTGCCTGCTGTTGGACACAGAGATGGGGGAGGGGTGGTGTGGGGAGAGGGGGGGGGGGAAAGATTAGATCATGATGTAAGGTTACTGTTGACTTACCTGCAGCGTACAGCGTGGCATACAGTCACTATAACCTTGTTACCTACCCCGGGGCATGACTCATCATCACTCAGCGTCTGTACACAACATCGGCGCTGAAAGTACTTTTCCATCTGTTTGGATTATATAGTGTTCTTAGGTCTTACGGTCTCCCAAACTCCCTGTGGATTCCTTACCCCCTTTGGGGTGCCGGGGGTTTCAGTATAAATAGTATCCCCGCTTTCTGGAAATTTAGTGCTTTAAATTCCCACTGTCGCTGTCTTTCTCATTTGCTCTTTCTCATTCCTGCTCTGTTCTATCAATCTGATATACTATCTTCTTCTTCGCTAGACCAGTCACCTACCTTTTTTCTTGAAAACTCTTCCGGGACAAGACTCCTTATTTGTGTATGAGGTCTGTTGGATCAGCTTGGGAATATTCATTATTGGACGCTTTCTGCCAGGTGGTCACTAGGGCTTCCTTATCTTATGATGCTATTATTTAGCAATGTAGGCATTTTATATGTATGTGTTTTGTTGATATTTTATAATGATGTTTGTATTCTATTTTGTTTTTGTAAACGGGGGTTCGATAAATTAGAGTACAGACTCAGCGTCCCCTGCGTGGGATGTCTTTATTGTAAAGTGACTGGCTGGTGGAGAGCTTTCAGTTTTACCACTAGGGTTGTTTCAGCAGATCTTTTATGCGGATTAGGGGTTGTCCGGTCCTGATTTGTCTCGGAAGAGTCCGCTGGACCTAAAGCAATAATGATGTAATGTAATGTGGATTCCTTGAACTGTCTTCCAATTGTGTTCTCTTGCTTCTTCCTGCTTTTGCCGTGTCTCATTAGTTAGGCTACTTTCGCTGTACTTTTTATTAATGGCTACTCGGTAGCAGTAAGATGCTCGTTTATCGTTAACAATTATGTGATACATTTGTTGAAGTCAACTTCGTGTAGCTATAGTATTAACCTTTTGAGTTGGGAATGATCGGTGAATCCCACTGGATTTTGTCAAAATCAGTTAACAGCGATTGACTTGGAATGACAGATTGACAGATGGATAGAAAGACAATGTTTAATGATCCAGTCAATGTCCATCCTACGATTGCACGTTCAGTGCGGTGCATGTGGTGTGTATTGGAAACAGGCGTTTGAGATAGGAGATGAGAACGGCTGGTCGCGCAGTGATAACACATCACAGATAGGACATATAGGCTGTTACAACACAGCAGGCTGCAGTGTTTTTCAACACCCGCTACAAAGGGCTGCAGTTGATTTGCTCATCATATTGATGGTGATGTACATACTGTTTTGTTGAGTGCCACCTTCCACGTCGCCCTGTAGGCTCAATGCGCAAGCAGGGGTGTAATGACAACTGAACACAAGTAGTACGTCAGTAAAGACAAAAAATTTGTAGTCCTCAAAACAAGGCAATTGTTGGTGCCTCACAGTGTGGGCAGCACGTGCTGTGAGAAGTGGAACAAAACAAGTCTAAACAGCGCTGCAACACAGAAACCTGCTTCAGTTAGCGTTACAACACAGAAACCTGCTTCAGTTAGCGTTACAACACAGAAACCTGCTTCAGTTAGCGTTACAATACAGAAACCTGCTTCAGTTTATAGTTACAACACAGAAACCTGCTTCAGTTAGCGTTACAACACAGAAACCTGCTTCAGTTAGAGTTACAACACAGAAACCTGCTTCAGTTAGCGTTACAACACAGAAACCTGCTTCAGTTAGCGTTACAACACAGAAACCTGCTTCAGTTAGCGTTACAACACAGAAACATGCTTCAGTTAGCGTTACAATACAGAAACCTGCTTCAGTTTATAGTTACAACACAGAAACCTGCTTCAGTTAGCGTTACAACACAGAAACCTGCTTCAGTTAGAGTTACAACACAGAAACCTGCTTCAGTTAGCGTTACAACACAGAAACCTGCTTCAGTTAGCGTTACAACACAGAAACCTGCTTCAGTTAGCGTTACAACACAGAAACCTGCTTCAGTTAGCGTTACAACACAGAAACCTGCTTCAGTTAGCGTTGCAACACAGAAACCTGCTTCAGTTAGCGTTACAACACAGAAACCTGCTTCAGTTAGCTACAACACAGAAACATGGTTCAGTTAGCGCTAGAACACAGAAAAAAACATGGTTCAGTTAGCGCTAGAACACAAAAACGTGGTTCAGTTAGTGCTACAACACAGAAACATGGTTCAGTCGAAGCTAGAACACAGAAACATGGTTCAGTCAGAGCTAGAACACAGAAACGTGGTTCAGTCAGAGCTAGAACACAGAAACATGGTTCAGTCAGAGCTAGAACACAGAAACATGGTTCAGTCAGAGCTAGAACACAGAAACATGGTTCAGTTAGCGCTAGAACACAGAAACCAGCTTCAGTTAGCGCTACAACACAGAAACATGGTTCAGCCAGAGTTAGAACACAGAAACGTGGTTCAGTTAAACGCTACAACACAGAAACATGGTTTAGTTAACGCTAGAACACAGAAACCTGCTTCAGTTAGCGCTACAACACAGAAACATGGTTCAGCCAGAGCTAGAACATAGAAACATGGTTCAGGCAGAGCTAGAACACAGGAACGTGGTTCAGTTAGCGCTATAACACAGAAACGTGGTTCAGTCAGCGCTAGAACAGAAACATGGTTCAGTTAGCTTTAGAACAGAAACGTGGTTCAGTCAGCGCTAGAACAGAAACGTGGTACAGACAGTACTAGAACATAGAAACACGCTGAACACTAGAACACAAAAACATGGTGCAGACAGCATGGTTTAGCCAGCATGTTTCAGCACGGGCAAAGGCACCCCATTGTAAGGATTGTTATTTTCCATTGACCAACGTTTGTATTGCACATGCAGGAACTCCATTACAACCACATGCGTGACCACTTTGTTTTAGAGCAGTACCCTCAGTTATCTGTGCACGCGCACATACACACTCCAATCACAAGCCTGTGGCAGTAGAAAATTAACCCATTTGCTACCACGATCCCATATATGGGATCGTGGTAGCAAATGGGTTAAACAGACAAAGCAGAGTTAGAGGAGGAAGAAGAAGAAGAGATGAAGGCAGGTATAGGGTACAATGGCGCTGATATGTAGTAATTGCCAACATCTGTCTTAGATAAGATACCTTCAACATCCCTCTAGATAATCTTTCCTTCCATTCTACTTTCTAAACACAGCTGCTAGCCTCCTACAACCTTTGTTCAAGATAATGATCCTTTTTTGTTTCTAAATTCCCGCTTCACCTTCCACTCTTCACCCCACCCAATCGCTCCCTTCTCTCGACCCCTTCCGTGGCGTAAGTATTAGAGTTTATTTTGCCATAAGGAGCCAACTTCCGCGTGATCAGAAAAGAAAGCACGCCCCTGTTTTGTCAGAAATGATAGTGTATCCTCCCTCCTATCCCTTGCACCTGAAGGTTGATGGACTACAAACCTAGGCACAGGCTGACAGTTCATTACAACTCAGCATACTACTCATACTCGCAATGCTCAATCATTTTCCCTCAACTTGTTTAGCTGGTAGGCCAGTAGCCTGCAAGAGGTATGTGGAGCTGGGGTGAACTTGACCTTGGGACAACCTTGACCTTCGCGTGACCTTTCATGCAGGTCTGATCAAATAACCCAATGTTGTATACTATGAGTGAATAAAAACAGCGATTCCACTGTACGATGACCTATTTTTTGGTATGTTTTTGCAAGGCCTACAATGACCTAGTTGACATTTTAAGATCAACCCCAAAACTGAACAAATATGGAAGATCAATCCATCATCTCTAAATACTACTGTGGACTTAATATCTCTCAAAGTGTAGGGTCAAGGTCACTTTAAAGTACCTGTATTAACCAACTTTGGACAACTCCAGTGACCTTGACCTTGGAGTGAGGTTGACCAAATTTGTATAGTATGTGTGTCTCATTGATATCTATTATGCGTCAAAGAATTATTGTTTCTTGTGAGATTAATAACATCGTATTGTGTTGTATATGTATTGTTAAAGATCATTGATCAGTCTTGTTCTTGTTATTCTTGGTTCTTTTTTCTCTTCTTCTTTGTAGGCAAATAATTTCAGATCACGCAATATGCTCATAAAATATGTATCCTATTCACGAGTTTACGGGAAATGGTTAAATTCTAGAATGGTCTGAAAATCTGAAATAGTTGGATTTACTGGATGCAAGCCATTTCCGGTCTCAACAAAATCTGCCGTGATTCAAAGGAATTGTCCATCGCTCTCTGAAGTAACTTATGTTTATGGCGACTTTAGCAAAGGCTGAAAAACGACGGAAACATGAAAATGACTAACTGTTAAATTTTAAAAAATGGCACAAAGGTTCATCATCCTGCCTCGGTGCCCTCATCGAAGTGGATTGATGACATGTCTTGCTGGCTACCTGTCACATATCCCAACATCTTCAACTATCTCGTTTTATCCGAGGGCGTTGACGGTGAACAGATGGAGAATTATAAAGGACTAGAATCTTATAGTGTGAAAGATGCACGATTAGATCACACAATTGGGTCCATGCACTTTAATCTCAGGACTGATCGCACGAAGCAACCGATGGCACGTTAAAATTAGTTCCATATTGCGGAAGTTGGTTTTGGCTGCGGCTCAACATAGGCCTCGATCTTTGCTTGTTTTGTCCATAACCAAGATACAATTCTGGCACTGGATTTGTCTCTGTTGGTTTTTTGTCAACAACATGAATTGAACAGACGAATAAATATTTAGGTGGAAATTTCCGATTCAAAGCAGCAAGCCACTGCCTTTTCAGGTCAGGATCCGTAGGCAGCTTGTGCAGTTGAAATGGTGGCTCACACGTACATTCTTTCCTCGTGAGAGGTCTGCGATCAAAACATTCTTGTCCTAATGCTTGTAGCTTTTTTTCTATTGTTGCTGCAGCCTTTAATAGCACAATGAGCACCAGAGCCGTTTGTGAAGCTTCCTTGTACAGTAGACATGTTCTTTAAAACAGGAAGTTGGTTGCACTCGTCTTCAATTAAAGTCAAAATGGCGGACTCTATTCATAACCATTTGAAAATGAATATAATAATAATAATAATAATAATAATAATAATAATAATAATAATAATAATAATAATAATAATAATAATGTGTTGGATAATGGAGGTTTAACTGTAATCTGGCACCGGTGGGTAACTCTTATGAATCCTACCTGTTGAAGATCGGAGAACAGGAGATCAACTGTGCTGGGCTCTGCTCTTTCCTTTGACGGTCACAGTAGGTAGACGTAATCTGTAGATAGCGATTATGAGGTTTAAGCACTGTAGTAGATTGGACAATCTTAGACTAGCTAACCTTTTGTCAGCTGTGTATAGTGTACGATACTGGCCGAGTTTGTACATAGTGTAATAGGATATTGGGTGACAGGACCTTTTGGAATGGCTGTTGTGGGTTGGAGTTGGGTTGTAGGAATGTGCTGACTTCAGCGAACTTGCTTTGTGACTGTGTAGCTATACAAGTTTAAAAGTTGTCATGATTATTATTGTGATAAGAGTACTGCGTGATGGGACAGTTGGGGCTGTAGTTGCTGCATATTTTATGTGTGTGTCTATATGTATGGTTATTTTAGCGGGAGAGATGACAGACACGAACACGGCGTTTGATTCTTGGTCCACAAAGACATTCTGGCCACTGTCATGGGTTGCTGCCCAGACTCCAATAGACTTGTTACCATTCGTCTGAGAGCAGCCCCTTTCAACATCGCCATCATCCAGGCCTATGCCCCAACATCAGACTAGGACGACAGCGGAGTCGAGGAATTTTATGAACATCTGCAGGCTGTCCTTGACAAAGTGCCGAGGGAAGGACATAATCATAGTACGACTGGAAGGCTAAGGTTGGCCAAGATGGGTACCGCAACTGGGGAGACGCACATGGTCCATACTGCAATAACGAGACAAATGACAGAGGTCTGAGACTCCTGCGGTTTGCCAGATACAACAATTTGACACTGGCAAACGCGCTTGGTCTCCACAAAAAATCCAGACGATGGACCTGGCACAGTCCCAGCGGGGAGCATCACAATCAGATTGACTACATCAATGTCAAGAAACGTTTCAGATCAAGCATCAGCATTGGCAGGAGATGCACTTTTCCAGGAGCAGAAATCGGAAATGACCACGATCTCGGCTCCACTTGAAGAGAGCAAATACTGCAAAGTGCACCAGACTGAAGTTCGACCTGGACGAACTGCAAGACCCGGAGGTGGCAGATATATATTCCAAGCCACAAATGGAGTGAAATTTGCACATCTGCTCATTTTGGGAGCAGGTGCAGTAGATGTCAACACCATGATCACCACCTTCAACTCAGCTGTGACAGATGCCGCCACTGAGATCCTTGGCAAGCACAGTCCAAATGATCACACCGGAACTTTCAGACCTGTGTGACAAAAGAAGAGATATGAAAATGAAAAAAAAAGAGCCTCCCAGGGAACAGATGCTTACCGAAAAATCAATAATGACACTCGAAAAGGTATGCGCTCAGCAAAAGAGAACTGGATAGAAGATCAGTGCTAGGAAATAGAGAACAGTCTGAACAAGAACAATAGCAAGAAGACGTACCGACTGTGAAGCGGCTGACAAGTGTTAAACAACCAAAGGTCTCCACGATCCAAAGCAAATCTGGCATATAACTGAAGTCTTGAATATATGGACATAGTACTGTTATGACCTTTACAGCCACACATCAAACACATAAGTTCTGGCATGTCCTGAGAACAGAGAAGAGGAAATCCTCCCAATTCTCCGAGAAGAAGTTGCAGCAGCAGTGCAATCGCTGAAGAAGGGGAAGTCAGCGGGAGTGGACAACATACCCGCAGAATTATTTCAAGCAAGAGGAGAAGCGATGATTGACGCCCTCACCATTATATGTAACAAGATCTGGCAGAGTGGGGAGTGGCCTACACCATGGACCCAGCCGCTTGCCATCACTCTTCTCAAAAATGGTAACCTTCAGGAGTGTGAACATAACCGCACCATCAGCCTCATCAGCCATCCCAGCAATGTCTTCCTGAAAATAATCCTCAACAGGTTGAAACCCCATGCTGAACAAATCATAGCTTAAGAACAAGCAGGATTCAGGGAAGGGCGAAGTACCACTGAGCAGATTTTTAACCTTTGAATAATCTGCGAGAAAAATCTACAGCACCAACAGCTATATCATTTGTTTGTAAACTTCAAGAAAGCGTTGGACCGAGTCTGGCATGCAACCCTGTGGGCAACCATGAGAATGTACACCAGCCCTACAATTATTGAAGTCATCAAAAACCTGTTTGACAAGGCAACCTGTGGAGTCCTCCATTACAGCGCCATCAGGGACTGGTTCAGAACAACAATCGGTGTGCGTCAAGGATGCCTACTCTCTCGAACGCTCTTCAGAATCTTCCTGAAGCGCATCATGTCATATCACGAAGGCACAGTCAGCATAGGGGGTAGAGCAATCTCCAACCTCCGTTTTGCGGATGACGTTGATGGGTTGGCTGGAGAAGAACAAGAACTTGAATAGCTGTACAGAGGCTTGACACCACCTGCAGAGCCTTTAGAATGGAAATTAGTGCAGAGAAGACCAAAATGATGGACATCAAAGTCCAAGGCCAATCCCTCAACACAGCGCATAGCTTCAAATATTTAGGAGCCATTGTATCAGACAATGGGTCCCTACAGGAAGTCCTCTCCAGGAGTGCACAGACAACTGCTGCCCTGACAAGGCTAAAGCCCATTTGGAAAGACAGGGCCATCAGTCCACACTCTAAGGTAAGGCTGCTGCGTTCCCTTGTCATCTCCATCTTCTTATACTCTTGCGAAATATGGACACTCACAGCAGACCTATATCGAAGAATACAGAGCATCGAGATGAGATACTAAAGAAGACTTATGGGCATTTCCTATACCCAGAACATCACGAACGACGAAGTCCGACACATCATCATGGAAGCCATTGGACAACACGATTACAATAGGTCCACAGTGGTTGAAGAAACGGAAACTCCGATGGAATGGCCACGTCACCGGAGCATCATGCCTTGCAAAGACCATCGTGCAAGGCACGGTGCAAGGAGGCAGAAGAAGAGGAAGACCGAAAAAGAGGTGGAAGGACAACATTCGAGAATGGACTGGCTTGACACTGAGCAAAGACATAAGGGTTGCTGAGGACAGGGAAAGATGGAGTACGCTGGTCAAACGATCATATGTGGTGTCCCAACGATTTTGAAGTTACGGGACAGGATAGGATAGGTATGTATGGTTATGATGTGTATGTATTGTTGTCAAGTAGTGGCTATTAGGTACTGGTAGCATTTCATTACTGTCTCCATTCTGATTGCCATTTTTAATACTGCACGATTATCTAGGGGATGTGGTGCATTGTGATTGCACGGTTCGTGCCCATTCAGCAAGCCTCATTAATGTTGTTTGAATGCAGGTTGTGTGAAGGGGGGGGGGGGGGGGGGGTTGTTATTGTACGGGTTGATCAATATTTGCTGAGCCAGTGATTGTTTAAAGTTATCTACTGTGTGTTTTGATTGTTTGGCGGCTGACGGATAACAATATTAGCTTCACAACTTAATTATGTTTAATTGTTCCCACTTCCATCCTGTGGTAGCACGATACTTGTGTCCTCCCCCAACACTCGCTTTCCCAACTCCTTTCAAAGCTCACATTGACACTGGCGTCCTCAGCCTGGGAGGCCTTTGTTGTACAGTGACCGGCTGGAGAAGTGCTCTCAGTGTTACCACTGGGGTTGTTTCAGCAGATCTTTTATGCGGATTAGGGGTGGGTCCTCTTTCAGCCAAGTTGTCTTGATTTTGTGGTTCTGATTCGGCTCTTAGCAGTCCGCTGGACCATGTAAGCAATGAATAACTAACTAATAATTAGTTAGTTAGTTATATTGGCGTCCATCTTGTTCACAATAATGCCACAAGTCAAGACGTATATCTGTTACCGGCAATATGTGTTACCCCTTGGGGTCATGAGCAATCTTGCCACTGTAGATTGTTCAAACCTATAAAGGGAAAAGTGAAAGCCACAGTTGAAAACCTGTCTTTCCTTTATAGGCAAGACAGATTCACTGCGGCAACAGTACCCCCGTTGGAGTGCCGGGGGTTTTCAGTATAAATAGTATCCCCACTTTATGGAAATTTAGTGCTTTAAATTCCCACTGTCGCTGTCTTCCTCATTTACTCTTTCCTATTCCTGCTCTGTCCTTCACTCTGCTATACTATCTTCTTCTTCGCTAGATCAATGACCTACCTTTTTTCTTGAAAACTCTTCCTGGACAAGACTCCTTGTTTGTGTATGGGGTCTGTTGGATCAGCTTGGGAGTGTTGGACGCTTTCTGCCGGGTGGTCACTAGGGCTCCTATGATTGTACTATTTAGCACTATAGGCATTTTATATGTATGCGTTTTGTTGATGATTTATAATGATGTTTGTATTCTATTTTGTTTTTGTAACCGGGGGTTCGCGTAGTTGAGGTCAACCCTCAGCCGTCCCCCGCGTGGGATGTCTTTATTGTAAAGTGACTGGCCGGTGGAGGGCATTCAATTTTCCCACTGGGGTTGTTTCAACAGATCTTTTATGCGGATCGGGGGTTGTCCGGTCCTGATTTGGCTCGGAAGAGTCCGCTGGACCTAAAGCAACAATAAATCAATCAATCAATCAATCAGCAATATGTGTATTCAGTCGATACGTGTATTGTCCTTAAAATTTTTATTTTTTTAAAGTAATCACTTCGTGTTTTGACTGTGACCGCTAGCCAATACATGCAATGACTGAAATTTCCAGTCAATACGAGTATTATCTTTAAAAATGCTCTGGTCAATACACGAATTGACTGAACTGTCATTCGGCATTTAAATTGCAATTGGTTGTAAACATGAAGAAATGAATGACCACACAATCATTTGTTGTTCTTTTAGTTCAATACGCACGGTCACAAATGACACATCCACACAACTAAACCATGTTAAGTATTAGTAAACATTAAATATAAGCTTAAAATGTACACACTTAGCATTAAAACTGTCTCTCTCTCCCCCTCCCTCTCTCTCATGCAAAGTAAATATTAAAAATAATTTATGCTTAAAGTGTACACATTTAAATTTACAACTTTCTCACTTTGTCCCTCTCTGTCTTTGTCTTTCTCTGTCTCTGTCTCTGTATCGTTATGTCTGTCTTTTTGTTTCACTGTCATTTACATCGAATTATTGAATGCAATCGTGGAGGCCATACCATTATTGAGAGAGAGAGAGACAGAGACAGAGACAGAGAGACAGACAGAGAGAGACAGAGAGACATCCGTGTCGTTGTGACGATTGAGACGCGAACTATAGTTCCAAACGTTTTATTTTGCAATGCATGCAATGATAGCATGTATTTACCTTTGATTTGATTCTGCGCAGTTGCTAGAAAAAAGCTTTGTATAATGTTGATAATTTTCGTCGATCGATATTGTTGTAATATTGTTGAGAATTTTCTGGAATTTCTTGTTTATTATCGATCGAAAATTCCAGACCTATCTGGTAATAGCTAGGCAATTCTTCTAAATTGAGAATTGTTCTATGTTGTAAGACAGTTCCGGTGGCGAGTTTTATTTTGATAGGGTGTTATTGCGTCATTCTGGAATGTTCTAAGCTTTACTGGATTGCAGAGAGGCTATATAACTTATAAGTAATAATGCACTGTTTGCTTGTAACAATTAAAAAGTGATTTTCCGAAAGCGATCGTGTATGCAGTTGTTGGTGTTTTCTGGATAATGTTGGAAAACTTGATACGACGACTCTTGCCATGTTGCTGAGTGAACAGGCTGCGTGGATAAACGAATTCGAGTTACACATCTCAAGATTCAAGATTGATAAATACTTATAACAGTCGTAATATTTCGCCATGGTCATAAGGCAACTGGATCTTTCGTCACTAGAATTTCGGCCAGCTTGTGTAAAAAAAATACTTTTGTTTTTTTTTTCGTTCATATCCATCATTATTGGCGAGGAGCCTGCAAAGCAAGTCTAAAATTAGTGATCGACGTGTTTGTTTTTTTAATTGTTTTTTTCTTTTCCCCCCTTGAAATTGTGGTTTGTGGTTTGTTTGAAATCACAATCGTCATCACGAGATTTTCGCAGTAGTCGTAGTGATTTATTTTCAAACAAGATCCTGAACCTTATCAGTTACGTGCCGATTTACACATCTCAAGGTTTATGATCTGAGCTTATCACATATCTGTGTAATATGAATAATGCTATACGCTCGCATGTTCTCTGAAACATAGTCAGAAGACTTGACTGAGCGAAACACGCATTGACTAAAATGAATAAATAATACAGTCAATGTGCGTATTGAAGCGAGTCAAAGTTAGGACAATGCACATATTGACTGGAAATTTTAGTCATTGCATGTATTATTGGCTAGTGGTCACAGACAAAACACAAAGTGATTGCTTTTTTTTTAAAATTATTTAAAAGACACTACAATTACTGACTAAATACACAGATTGCCGGTAACATGTATAGCCTGTGAAATGGATTCCCAAACATGACAAATTTACATTGAGATTGTTTGACTGGATTTAAACTTTCAACTCTTGACATGGATCCGGTGATTAAGTCTGGCGTTATTGTTGTTAATGTTGTGTTGATATGCATGGGTTACTGTTATGCCGCATTGGGTGAAACGACAGTGCACGGTGAATGCCAAACCTGTAGGCATTATGTGGTGACTCGCATTGCTTTTCAATGAGCCTTGGCACTGGATGAAGTCTTGTTTGGGATTGCCACTGTGCATATTTCTGGTGACCTGCAACTCTTGAGAGTCTTAACGTTGTTAAACTTGAATCTTACCGTTGTTAAGCTTTGGCATTGGCGGCGTCAGAGAGTTAGTTGTGTATGTTCAAGATAAATTGTTGTGTTGATGGAAGTGTAGATTGTTTTGTAGTGTTGGAATTGGACGTTGTTACTACTACTACTACACGTATTGTTGAAAACATAACTTTGACGTTGAGAGAGTAAGGTGTGTTTGCAAGTGTCAGTATTGTTGTGGTGCTGTGTACAGTGTACAGTGATGGCAGCTTGTCACTATCAAACATTACCGGCGCCGTTTGGTGTAAGACGAGGTTGGTTGTGCTGAGTTACCTTCATTACTAATGCCAAACAAACCCCATTCCTGTCTCCTGTGTTGCCGAGTTAATACCTTTATTCTTAATGCCGAACAAGCCTCATTACCGTCTCCTGTTGTGCTGAGTTACCTTCATTCCTAATGCCAAATAAACCCCATCCCCGTCTCCTGTTGTGCTCGGAGCATGTGATAACTACTATTGTTTTCGTTTCGTTGGTCAGTTTATCTCTCGTCTGCTGAAGTGTACAGACTTTGAACTGTTACCAATATCACAACAAACGTCACTATTATCTTTATGATGTTAGTGTTGTCACCACCATCATTATAATCGTCGTCGTGATCATCATCATCCCCGTCGTCGTGGTCATATCATCATCATCAATACCACCACCATCATGTGCTTATTTCAGAGTGAAAATGAATTGATTTTGTGGGTATAACAATTTACTGAAAACTTTCTATTTGAGGTGGATGTGCTCAGACATGCTTAGTTCCTTAATCTCCTGACAGTTTTCGTGTGTCTGTTTGTCGTTAATATGATGAATTCATTAACAAACTTAAGTTGTTTGCAATTGTTTATGGTAATCAATAACTACTTTGTCTGGTCGTTGAACAATGTAATGAATTCATTAACAAACAATCAATAACTAATTGTCAATCTACTGTGTGTGTTGCAGCGCCGTCACGGTGCGAAGATGAAGTGGATTTCGCAAAGCCAGTGTCCACACGAGTGCCACAGACCAAAAAAGTGGTGCCCACACTGGGATCGGCCACCAAATCCAAAGGCATCGCCCCTGCCGCCAGATCTACCTCAGCCAGTCAGTAGTGCACTTCTCTCTCTCTCTCTCTCTCTCTCTCTCTCTCTCTCTCTCTGTCTCTCTCTCTCTGTCTCTCTCTCTCTCTGTCTCTCTCTCTGTCTGTCTCACTCTCTCTCTCTCTCTCTCTCTCTCTCCCTCTCTGGCCACAAACGCCCGTCCCAACCCGCCCCACCCACTCCATCTTACGCTATTTACCATTGGTGTGCTTGTTTTGTGTTGTGGAGTGTCAGCAATCCCTTCAAACAATAACTATCCCGTGTTCATTGTTTCCTCTCTGCTCACAACGATCTCGGGTCCCATTTCTCTGGTCATTCTAACTGTAGCAGTGTTGTCACTTATTGTTAGTTAGTGTTATTGCTGTGTTGTGACCTGTCCTGCAGTCTGCTGTTCTACAGGAGTCAAGGCACCACTGTGTACAATTCCACTTCCTAGTGATTGTATTTGTTACCATTACAAATGATGAACCAAACGCTTAGCCTTATTTTCCACCTTACATTGTCTACAATGTATTGTGTACGTAAAGTAAAGAATATGGATACCGAAAGTGATCTTGTAGAAATGGTCAAGTTTATAGAGACTTCCTTGGTTTCCTATCCTATCCTATCCCGTAGCTCGAAGGTCGTTGGGGCACCACAGATGATCGTTTAACCAGCGTACTCCCATCTTTCTCTGTCCTCAGCAACCCTCATGACTTTTGCTCAGTGTCAGGCCAGTCCATTCTTGAACGTTGTCCCCCCACCTCTTTTTCTGTCTCCTTTTGCCTCCTTGCACCGTGCCTTGCCTGGTGACGTGGGCATGCCATCGGAGTTTCCGTTTCTTCACCACTGTGGGCATGTCATCTTATTGCCCAGTGGCAATTACAGAACCTAATTGGAAAGAAAAACGAAAGAGAGAGAGGGACGTATTTTATTATGATGATGAATAATCTGTAGGTAAAGTACATGCCTATAGAACCAAAGTAAAGTTTGAAGGAAAAGGGCTAGAGACGTAAAGAAAGACTTGGCGGTCTGCCTCGTCCTCAACGTACTACCACTGCTACTATAAACCTGTGACCTGATAGGCAATAATAATACTAAACATTTGTACAGCGCCCTCCCTCACTAGAGCTCATAGCACAGATTTGGACTATCTAACTAGTGGCCGTGAACTGTTAGATAATTTCATTAGCCTGTGAATGTGTGCTACAGAGAGAGAGAGAGAGAGAGAGAGAGAGAGAGAGAGAGAGAGCGAGAGCGAGAGAGTGTCTGTCTGCGTGCCTAGATAGTTTCGAAAGTAGTTGAAGAATGTGCAGGAAGACTCCAGTAGCGTACTAATACTTGCCAGTCCTCACATAAGAAAGAGAATGAGCGTGATTAATGACCCGGTACACTGGTCCAACTGGGTCGTTCAATGTAATAAAGAGATGAGACCGCCTTTTCCCTCTGTCTGGAATGCAGCTGCCATTGGAAGAACATTGTCATTCCCCTTAACATTGGTCGTGCGTGGACACCAGCAATTGCCTTTGGAATTTGGGATGCTATTGATGACACTTGTTGGCGGCATTTGGGACATTGTACAACACTCATTCCAATGCCCAGCTGCAGCTTACTTACATGATCTGTCCAGTTTCTTCTTTCACATCGTTTTTCCTAAGCATGAAGCAAAGTTGTTCCAATGTTGTCAGGAAAGGTGTGGCATAGAGGTGATAAGACTTGGCTTTGTACAAAACAGTTCATGATCCACAGCTTAGGCAAAGGATAGTAGCTTTGGAAATGCACTTCGGCAAAGGATAGTAGCTTTGGAAATGCCTCCTACAGTATTTCGTCCAATATATTAAGGTTGAAATAGCCATAAACCACAATGGCCTAAAGACAGCATTTACATTTCCTTTGATAACAGTATTTAGTTACATTGCCGTGTCATCATGTGGGTCAACTAGGCGTTGTACGAGTTTGACGTTAGAATGAATGTTCTAGGAACCTAGTCAGAGGGTTCTGTCTTCTGTGCCCTTCATCACACTCTGTATGTGCCTTTCGTTTTTCACAACTAAGGCCAGTAATGGGACGTGTTTTTAGAACGTTGAAGATACACAGATATTTATTTAATGTATTAAATTGACAGAGAAAGATACACACTTTTCATGTCTTAAGAGATAATAAATTAATAATTCTAGTGGCATTTAAATGTGACCCAACGGACCCAACCTGTATCCTAAGGTTTTGAGCAGAAAAAAGGAGGATTATGTTTATGGCTGTAGAGTAGACCGACTATAATCGGTGAAGAATAATAGATAAAATACGACATGGATACTAACTCAACTTTGATACCATAGATCTCCTCCATTTAATTTGTTGTTGTTGTCGTCGTTGTTTATTTTTTTCATAGGTTCATGGTGCATGTATCTACAGAGGTCTGTTGTAACTTTGTGGTGACATGAAGGCTGAGATTTGTACAGTGGCCAGGTTACAAATGGAAGACAAGTTGCCCACGTAACACGTTAGACAGGACAGCCCTTCCCACAGCCATCAACCATAAAATGTCTTGTTTATTGCATACACACAGCTACTGGCCATACTTCTTATATATGGCCAAGTTCAGTGACGAAAAATAGCCAAACTTAACGTAGTGTGACAGAACAGTGGAACTTGCTGAACAACGTCAGCCTTCATTACAGTGTGAACAAGGTTTACAGGGGAGTGACGTCGTATGACCAATAACGTGACTATTATTACAATATCTGCAAGTTATTGAACACTTATCAAAATCCATCAAATCGAATCAAAGTATATCATTCTTTAGAATCTACCATCAGTTGTCCTTTGAACAGTCTACTGGACGAGTTGCCAAGTGCTACTCTTTCAGACCTTGATAACCACACCCTAAGGCTGCAGCAGTCGCCATCCATTTTACCGTTACAATTTACTATTTATCAACAGCTGACATTAATGATACACAGATTCCACGTGATTTAAGTGACAATTTGGTGAATCCATCATCATTAACAAATTGAACAGCTGCTTTGAAACTGACAGCTGATAAATGACTTAAAAGATGAATGACTTAAAAGATGAAAATACTGCTATCGTTCTGCTTGTCACTGTTGGCAAAGCGTTTTAAGGAAATACATTTATCGACAATCTTTTGATCTGCGGTGTTTATGTTTTTAAATTTTTTAAATTGATCTTCCTACTAATAATTCTGTTCAGTGATACAGCGTGAACAATAAAGTACGAGGTTTATTTGTTAACGCATAAACATAATATTTTGCCATATAGTTACGACGAGAACAGCACCAGCAGTTCATAACACAGAATACAATAAAAGGGTGAGTTTTGAGTAGCGTGTAGATGACTAGACCAGTGAAGTATAGCATTATAAAAAAAAAAAAAACTACAGTACGACATGAGGCGTGACGACAGCTTATTATGATTGTAGTTGAATCTGGACAGTCTACTTACTATCAGATGACTGCACACAGCTAGGAGAAGAATTTACAATTCAGCTTATTACGACTGTTGATTAATGAGTGCTAACTTCACAATGTCTTATCCAGTAATTTCACAGAATTCAGAGGATTGAGTTCCCGACCAAGCGTTTATGCGAAATACATGGAAAGACAATCATTTGATCTGTGGTGTTTTATTTTCTTCAACCTTTAGACTCGTCTTCCCGATCAACGACAGCGTTCCGCTGTTTGTTTGCCTGGGTTACATTTGACACACGTTTTTTTCCATTGGAAAAGGTTTTGTGGAGAGTGCCGTGAAAGTGTTGATGTTGATAATGACATCCTTTCAACAGTGAGTGTTAGTACTTGAGTGACATCCCTAACAATGCTCAAAAGTAAGTAACAGTGTATCGTCAATGTTTGGATTTACATTTGTACTTGTGTAGTTTGTACAAGAATGTCACCTTGAGGCGCCCTGTATAATGGTGGTACATAGTAAGGACAGTCTGTCATCACGCTATAACACTGCGGTAGAGCACGCAATGCCGTGTTAAGCCTACACTGTATTACACGGGGGTGGCCTCGTGGCGCAGTGGATAAGTCGCCGGTTTCCTATGCCGAAGGTCGCGGGTTCGATTCCCGTAAGGGGCGAACGTTTGTGACTTAGGTACGAGACTATTGAGGTCACCGAGGGTTTTCTCCGGGCACTCCGGTTTCCTCCCTCCCTTCAAAATAATATTGGATGCAGTCAAATTAATTTTAAAAAAAAAACTATTTAACTTTCAGTTTCCTAATAGCGATCTCCCTGCCTTTACACCACGTGTATGCCTTGTATACTGTTGTCCTTGTTGTGTGTCTGTAATATATTTGTTGCACGTGAGCGTGTATGTTGGTATAGGTCGCCGCGCTTTGAGTTCGAAATCATTCGAAGTAAAGCGCGTATTAGCATCCGGTATTATTATTATTATTATTATTATTATTATCATTGTCTTGGCCATTATTGTGTGATGTTGTCAGAGATAATTCCTCGGTTTTCAGGTATTTGTCCAGCGCCTTGAGCAGCTCTTGAGCTGGAAAGGTGATCTGTTCTAACGACGATTCACTAAAATATTAAATTAAACGCTGCAAACATTTCATTGAATTTTAGTTAAGACAGGGAATTGTCACGTTCATCGAGAGTCATTTATTAACATTCAGCGGTTCATAAGATTGAGATACAGCATCGTTACGTTCATGAATGGGAGCGGTGTTTTAAACGTGGACACATGCTTTGTGAAAGTAAAACAACTTGCCTTGTGTTAAAATGAACGCAACATTATGAAACTGACAGGCGCTTCTCGACACACAACACTAAGAATGCTAATAAGCTTATTACTGTGGTTGTCGTTGAGAGGAGGTGGGGGAAGAGAGAGAGAGAGAGAGAGAGAGAGAGAGAGAGAGAGAGAGAGAGAGAGAGAGACACAGTCAGTTTTCAGTATTTAACATCTTTTGATACTTTTGTGATAATAGACGATCATAGAGAAAAGAGGCTTATGAACACAATGATATTCAGACTGAGGCAGCCTTTACACTGCGGTGAATTTTCGTTGCGCCTAATTGACATTGATTGTAGCACATTAATTTAACACTGTCTTTCCACGGGTTGAGAGAGAGGACAGCGATAATTGATGACTTTGCCAGACTACAGAAGATTTAGTTCTGACAAAGGGTAAAAACGGCAAAGGGGGATGAGAAATTGCTGAAGAGAAGAAGAAGAAGATGATGATGATGATGATGATGATGATGATGATGATGATGATGATGATGATGATGATGATGAGAGAGAAGAATATAATTTTTTTGACTAGCATGCTTAGCAGTGTGAGTCTACGTACTCATTCAAGAAAAGGAAAAAAGCCAGATTTTTGAAAATCTGTGCGAGATAAGTCCTAAATAGTCCAAATATTATATCCCTACCCCAACCCCCACAAAAAAAATGTCCGTCTGTCTGTCCGCCGTCTGTCTGTACAAAATCTTTAAAGTGGCTAAGTACTCAGAACCTATTTCAACTATCATAGCCAAACGTGGTAAGATAGTGTATGAATGATCTGTGAATGAATGACTTCACTTTAAGGTCACGGTGTCATCAAATGTTAGTTAAAAAAACAACAACACAAATCCAATAAATTTTCCACAAAATTTCAGGGTTTTTTTTTTCTTCTAGTTATTAATATTGAACTTTTG
Source organism: Oncomelania hupensis (assembly GCA_036898135.1). Classification (NCBI taxonomy): domain Eukaryota; kingdom Metazoa; phylum Mollusca; class Gastropoda; order Littorinimorpha; family Pomatiopsidae; genus Oncomelania; species Oncomelania hupensis. The sequence continues at coordinate 3,974,911 of CM072525.1, read as the reverse complement.
ATTCTTTGATGCATGATAGATATCAATGAGACACGTATACTATGCAAATTTGGTCAACCTCACTCCAAGGCCAAGGTCAATGGAGCTGTCCAAAGTCGGTTTGTATAGTTACTTTGAAATGACCTTGAACCAAAACTACGAGAAATATATAGTCCAAGCTTGTTGTATTTAGAGATGATAAATTGATCTTTTATATGTTTTCCATTTTTTGCGTTGATCATGAAGGCCAGGGTCATTTTAGGCCTTGCAAAAACGTACCAGAAATAGATCATCATACAGTGGAATGGCTGTATATTTAACCCACAGTATGCAACAACATTGGGTTATTTGATCAGACATGCATGAGAGATCACGTGAAAATCAAGGTCAAGGTCACTGAAGGTCAAGGTAGTCCCAAAGTAACCGTTTTTATTTTTGGCATAATACAACTTTTGTTGTAGTTTACATAAGTGTATTTGGAGCCGGAGGCCAATGTCATCTCAATGTCAAGAGCATAGAAAGATGGAAGTCGGTATTACTTCGCATTTTAATGCCACCATTTCTTTCTTTTTTTTCTGGGCACGCGTTTTCATATTAAATATTGCGAGTTCCATAAGTAGCATGTGAGTCATGTGGGCTTCGCCCGCCTGTTTTTAATTGGAAGGAGGATGATGATATTTTTAATTAAAAGGATGAGATGAAAGGATGTTCCGTGGACCAGAATACCACAGGGTGAGAAAAGGTGGTCGAGCTTCTGTTTCTTCTCCGTTTAGACCTGGAACTCGCTACCTCGGTCCGTCCGCCACAGTCCTTCACTAGCGTCTTTTAAAATGAACTTGAAGACGCATCTTTTTAGAGAGACCTTTTCTTAGGCGCACTGAGTGAGTGTTTGTGGGTGTTGGGATGCAAAATTATATGTAGTTGCGTGTTATTGACCAGTGTATGCATGTTTTGTTTACATTTGTTTGTGTAAAGCGCTTTGTGATTTAGGAAGGCACTGTATACATTGCCTGTTATTATTATTTGTATTATGGTGTGGGGTGGAAATAGTGTATTTACATTTAGCGAAAAGGAAAATGTAGGCAAGGAAGATAACCTGTAGGAATTTGCCCCGACCTTAACGTTGTTAGTATTGGGTTGCTTATCTTCTTGGCACACTGTTGATTCCTCCACAGATTGAACTTCCACGCCCTCCGAGCCAACTCTCTTTTTATAACCATTATCCCCCCCCTCTCCTCCCCCCATTCTTCTTCCTCCCACTCCCCCTTCATTCTCTCAGGGGAAAAGCAACACCTGTTGGGCTGTAAAACTGCTGATGGCAGCTTTGTGCAGTTAAGATGTAGTTTGGGAGAAGGGTATTATAATTGTTTATTTGTGCAGGATGATGGTGGGTCATATATCTCGATTTATTACAATTTCTTTTTTTTAATCATTTTCCAGTATGTGCTGCAGCAGCATATTTCCTACAGATGAGGTGCATCGTATGTCGTAACAGAACATTTCCTTTCAGATGGGAAGCAAAATCCAAAACGTTATTATATATATATATATATATATATATATATATATATATATATATATATATATATATATATATATATATATATATATATATATATAAACGGTCAGCTTGATTTATAGAAAACAAAGCACGCTTTGTCTCAAAGCCTCCAGGACCTTGTATTTAGAAAATGGAGAGTATAAACCAAGGTCTGTTCTGTGCACACACGCCACATTCCATTGGAGCAGAATATAAAGACCCTGAGGCTCATGCTGCAGACGATTTTTTTTTTTTTTTTTAGATTTTAATGCTTTACTGTCCCTTTTTATCGGGAAATTCTGGGCCGCCTCCCCTGTGGAAGGCGTAGTCGCAGCCTGTGGCGCGCCCAAACCCAACCTACCTAACATTAGTTGTGATTTTTGAAATTTAGAAATTCTTTAAATTTTTGAATTTTTTTTTGTGGAAATTTTGCTGGGGGAGCAAACCGGAGTACCCGGAGAAAACCCCCGAGACGTTGCCCGAGTCGAAAGTAAATAATATTCGGAGAAACATAACGCCCCGATGCAGGCTCGAACCCACACCTGTCAGGCGCCATTGGTTTCTGGCCTGTGGACAAGGCAAGTTAGTCCCGCCTTCGCCCACTTGGCCACAACGCTCGCTATGGACCGCTGAATGCCAGCTTGGTAAATACGACCAGCATGCACTAGGTCCCTTCTCCCTCATCCCTGACCGCCCACGATTGCGCCACAGGCAGCCAGAGTGCGCCTTGGGCGGCTTGAGTTGAAAAGATCCAATACAATACAATACAATGCAACAAATCTTTATTATCCCATAAGGAACTTCACAGCAATGTATTTCAGGCATATAAAACATATAATTAAAAACAGTCGTGTTATAACATTTAACAGAGCTAAAAAAAAAATCAATACTAAATTTATATACATTCTATAAATCTAATCACTTGCGTACTCTTACACTTCATCTTTTCCTTCAAACACCTATCCACGCACTCTAGTTCTATCACACGTATGTCAATGCCCTTTTTAGACAGTTAAAATATAATAAAAATACATACAGACATAGTGTATATCATAATTTACCACTCTGGACTTATAAGAAATTATTTTGTTGCAACAGTGCTAGATAAATAATCTCAGTTTAATATGAATCTCAGTAGGTCAACAATATATAACTGTATGAAACTATAATCAACATAAGCAATAATAATGTTGACTGATTATAACAGTTGTCAAAAAATACAAGTAAATCACGTAAATGGTATATTAAAAGGTGGTTTACAGACAATAGTATAGTATAGTATATAGACAGTATATCGGCCAGCGTCTTTGGGAGTCTTTGAACTGGAAAAGCGTTATGTAAGAAATGTTTTTGTTTTCCTGTCATTTTCATGGATAAGGGTAGGTACGCGATGGACAGATTGAATACGGGGTCGGGCCTCTGAACTTTGCCCGGAGGTTTTACGTGCCGTGAAACATGGACCCTCACAGCAGATCTACAACGAAGAATACAAAGCATGGAGATGAGGTGCTACAGAAGACTTCTGGGTATTTCCTATACCCAGCACATCACCAACGACGAAGTCCGACAGACCATCACACAAGCCATTGGGCAGCATGGTGAGCTGCTCACAGTGGTGAAAAAACGGAAACTACGATGATACGGCCACGTCACCAGATCATCAGGCCTTGCAAAGACCATACTGCAAGGCACGGTGCAAGGAGGTAGAAGAAGAGGGAGACCGAGAAAGAGGTGGGAGGACAACATTCGAGAATGGACAGGTTTGATAGTACTGAGCGAGGCGATGAAGGTTGCTGAGGACATAGAAAGATGGAGTGCGCTGGTTAAACGATCATCTGTGGTTCCCCTACGACCTCTGAGTTACGGGATAGGATAGGATAGGATAGGATAGGAAGGCTTGAAAACGCTATGGGGTGTGTCACGTCCCAACTGCCTTAGCAGAGGTTCGACATGCGTGCACTTTCACACGAGAAAAAAAACCCAACACCTAAATAAACTCTAAAAGACAAAACCAGAAGTAACAAGACAATTTCTTTATTTCACACACAGATTCATACTCAAAATTAACTCCCTTTATCCCACTTCCCAACCTACCAACCCTCAATCCCACTAATATAACCCCAAACTAATACATAAACAATTCGCTCAAAATAATAATGATAACTAAATCAAAATGGAAAATGACTAACTACAAAATGTACAAAAGATTTATAATAATTATGTCTGGAACAGCTTACTGACAACAAGGTAAATATACAGTAAGCAACTGCTTTAAATCTTTATAAATATTCAACTTTGTTCCACTTAAACTTCAAATAGATACAACAAGTCTTTTATATTATATAAAATGAATAGAAAATTTATCTTTTATGCAAAATAGAAGTTGTAAGAAATTAATCTAAATTATTAATTAGTTAATATCTGGCGAAATAATTCCCCCAGACAAAACTATACAATCACAGGGCTACTTAATCTAGCAGGTAATATTACACAACAACGTTTATCAGTCAATTCAGATTAAATATATTTCAATGTGCTGTAATTTATAATTTATCACATGTAAAACAATTATCGTTCCTCACAACAGATTATCATTGGTTATAGTTATTTGTTGTGTAATGGTGGAGTGTGTGTGCGTGTGCTTTATAAACGAAATAAAGTTCCTTGGGCGAATACCACAACCTTCGCAACCGAGGTTGACACACGGAAAACACGGCGTAATAGGCCGAGGCACACAAGCTTCACACCAGCAAGGTTTCAGCACACCATCAATGATCTGCTCTAGGGTTTTGGTGTTGTTTTTGTTGGTACATCTACAACAATACATACAAGAATACGCAACCATTAATAATTATATTACAATATACTGCACAAGCATCCCGCTATCGGAATGGTTGTCTCCCTTTCCACATCCTTACTCATCCTCCCTGTCATTACGTATATGCATTCACAATCACCTCCTTTCTGTCATCTCTTCGCCGCATAACAGCGAATTCTTTTATATCAATTTATAATTATTTAATTTATAATACATTTTAGAAAATTCTCTCTCTCTCTCTATTGCTAGGTATTTATGCAGCAAACAATATGAAACATAAAATAGAATTAAGAAAACGTAATTAACTAACCATTCACACCGCATGCATAACCCAAACCCCCCGAACGCTATGGCCAACTGAGAAATTGAGGTAAACAACTTACGGCTACCAGTGGATCCTCCGGCCTGTAGACAAAGACACACAAACGACGGGACAAACACACAGGCACAGATGGTTAAGCAAGGTGATTACACAGGCATAAGAAGTCCTAGACGGAGTCACAGGTCACCCGACGTTATACGTAGATAACTCAGATTTCACCGAGAATACACAGTAGGTATTCTAAACAGCTTAGAACAGTCTTAGTTAAACAAACACTTCCAAAGTGTTCCCAAAACAGTCCTCCTCTTCCGACAATAGGCTCTTTTTCGTTGACGGTCTGATCTGTACGACCCACAGACAAAGTCACTAACTGGCACCTTGACCCAACTTGGATCTGTTGATTCTGGCTACAAAAGCGATATGCAACTGTTACTGCTCCTATCAAAATATACAGTGCATGGGGTTTTATACGATTATCTAAGAATCTTCTAGAATTTACTTGTTTTAATCATAATTCATTCCCTGCACCGTTCGCGATTAGAGCACGCATTTCACACATAGAATATCGCATGGCAGCAATTAATCTTCTCAATAACAAAATAGCCAACTATGCAGTTTTTTCTAACATAGAGCGTTCCGCACGGGCGCAAAACATTCGCTACTTTTATTAATTATAAACCAAACAAGGAGTACTAAAGAAAGTCTTTAGTACTCCTTGAAACCAAATTAATTTATTCTGATTCTCTCCCCTTGACTACCGTAACTTTTAACCTCTATGTACAGGCTGATGATTAAACTATATACATAGGCGCGCGACTGCAAACTGCGTAGCGTGACAGGGTGTGAGGGGGGGGGGGGGTGCGGGGAAGGGAGGGGGAGAGGGTGAATGCTTGGGGTTGTTGTTTAGTTCAGCTGGGAGCTGAGATAAAATGGTTGAATGGATGTGTGGCGCTACTTGCTTTTATGAATTGATGTTTTATTCTATACTGACCGTTTTTGTGTGAGTGTGACTGTCAATGGTTGTTGTACACTGCAAAATAATTGTCCTTGCTGCTTGTTGGTACAGTACAGATTCTCATTCCCATTGTGAGATAAAATATAAAGAGACTGTGCACTGGTGCCTTACTTGTCTTTGTGTTGTGTGCCAGTGTTCAGATCAAATGTACGTTTTTAAATTAATGTTATGGTTCAGTTGATACAGGCTTAGAAATGTAACCGTTGTGTTAACAACGCCTACTTTTTACCATGTCATATCTTGGTCATTGTTGTGCTGTTGTGCACCTTCCGTTAACTCCCTTTATTAATTGATTATCTGTTTTCAGTGAGCCAAGTTGTATTGATTGTTCTATCGGCCCCATCTTTGTTCTTCTTTCATGTCATCATTAGTAGACACATCTGTAGTCTTTAACTTTGTTCCTATTGTTATGTATTCTTAACGCTTTACAGTGAGGCCTACTGCATAGCCGTTCTCTGTAGTCTTTAACTTTGTTCCTATTGTTATGTATTCTTACACTTTACAGTGATGCCTACTGCATAGCCGTTCTCTGTAATCTTTAACTTTGTTCCCATTGTTATGTACTCTTAACACTTTACAGTGAGGCCTACTGCATAGCCGTTCTCTGTAATCTTTAACTTTGTTCCCATTGTTATGTATTCTTAACACTTTACAGTGAGTGAGGCATACTGCGTAGCCGTTCTCTGTAGTCTTTAACTTTGTTCCTATTGTTATGTATTTTTAACACTTTACAGTGAGGCCTACTGCATAGCATTAGCTGTTCTCTGTAGTCTTTAACTTTGTTCCTATTGTTATGTATTCTTAACACTTTACAGTGAGGCCTACTGCATAGCCGTTCTCTGTAGTCTTTAACTTTGTTCCTATTGTTATCTATTCTTAACACTTTACAGTGAGGCCTACTGCATAGCCGTTCTCTGTAGTCTTTTTCTGGAGTCTACAATGTTAATGTACTTATCTGGTATCCACAAACAGGGATGTGTTAAGTAAATGAGTGTCTCCATAACATGACAGTGAATGTTCTGTTAACTTAATGTACTTATCTGGTATCCACAAACAGGGATATGTCAAGTAAATGAGTGTCTCCATAACATGACAGTGAATGTTCTGTTAATGTACTTATCTGGTATCCACAAACAGGGATTCTGACTTACAATAAGCAAAGATTGTAATGTGTTCCCTTGAAGTTCCCCTTTTTATATTCCCCTCTTAAGGTTGTACGCTGTCCTTCCTGTGTGATCAATGTGTTGTGAAGCAATGCTAGCTTTGCTGACTGTCAATTAACCTCTGACCTTTCTCTGTTGATGCTCTCTGTAGACACTCACGTGGCTTATAATAGACGTCGTCGCTCAGCCTCCATGGTCTCTGCAGGTAACCAACGGCAACAGAGCAGCTATTTTTAATTTTAATATATCTTAATCACAGGTTGTCTCCCGTGCTTGGTGTGCAATTTTTTTTTCACTTTCTGTTTTCTTCGTTGGTGTGATGATAGACAGCAAAAAGGAGGAAATGTTGCAAACTAGACTCTTTTTTGGAGGGGGGGGAGGGGGATGGGGCGGGAGGAAAAGGGATTGGTGGATGATTTATTTATTTAAATAAAAATTATGTTTCCTCATTGTTTCTCTTAAGCTTCTTACTGTGATGTAATGTTGTATGAAGACCCCATGCACAGCTTGCTTTGACCATCACCAATCACGCTAGCCTGCTACATGTGTTGGGCTTTATTTACTTAGTGTAGTTGGTACAAAACTCTTTTGCTGTATCGTTCTTTATTGTATCATTTGGAGGACAAGCCTTTTGCTAATCGTCACTGTTGGACGAGATTTGCAAAAGCAGTTTGTGTGTGACAAACTCAACAATATTTCAGTATTCTCTCTCTCTCTCTCTCTCACTCTCACTCTCACTCTCTCTCTTTCTTTCTTTCTTTCTTTCTTTCTTGTCTTTCTTCTGTGTCTTGTCTATAATCGTGTAATCTTCGCAGATTATAAGTTTGTGTCTGTGCAAGGAGAGAGAGAGAGAGAGAGTGCTTTCACCTGTTTGGTTGATTTTTCACTCTATGCTTCTTTTTCCATCACTGTAATTTTTAGTTTTTCTTTGCTTTAAAGTCAAGTGGATTTAAAATATTTGTTGCACAGGTGATAAAGGATTTTGACACAATCCAATTTTTGTACACTATATGGACATATTCAATATATAAAACAGATAGCATTTTCTTCCAGTTTGGAGAATTGGGAAAAAGTTAAAGGTAAAGGGCAAGTTATATTAGTTCACATGCTTATTTATACATGGAGTATCTATGACATCAGTACATCAGCACCTGCTTACACATACAGTCCACCCCAAAATACAGTTATATTAGTTCACATGCTTACTTACACATGGAGCATCTATAACATCAGTACATCTGCAGTTACTTACACATGGAGCGTCTATGACATCAGTACATCAGCACCTGCTTACATATACAGTCCACCCAATAATACAGTCATATTGACACTACTAATGCATTAAGAAATTGGGAATAGCACACCTTCACACCAAGATAATAGAACACCAATTGTTGTCTTCTGATGGTTGTTGTGGTGCAAAACTCTTTTGCGTGTGTGTGCTTGTGTAATGTTTTTTAAATTTATGTATTTCTTGTTTTTTTTTTGTTGTTTTTTTTTTTTTTTCAAAAATTTGTTTATGATACATTTTTTGAGTTTCTTTATGCTGCCTCATAAACTTATAATGTAATTGCCCTTTGGGATGAATAAAGTTGTATTGTATTGTATTGTATTGTATTGTTGTTGTTTTCATTTTTACATTTTTGCTTTTGTATTATGTGTGGGCTTTTAGAGTGTTCCCTTTCTTTGGTAATTCAGTTGTGACAGTTTAGGGGTAATCTTTTCAGTGCAGCTTGGTTCATTTCATCTCGCATCTGACGTCATTAACGTTGAATTGTTGTAGCTTTCTGTACTTTTCAAACTTGTCCTTGTCATCCTGAGTTTGTTTTTTTTATTCCCCATGGAAGATAATGTTATGAAGTGTACAATATACTACAACACAATACATACAATACAAAACAATACATCTTTATTACCACAAAAGGAATTGAAGCAGGCACAGAATCACATGTTAAAATACTTTTATCCTCGTCACACTCATAAATTTGGGAGTAGTTGGTATGAAGCTTTGTGACGAGTTAAGAAATTTGCATAATTACTGGCAGTGTCGCTATAAATATTATGACATAAATCAGCGATCACTCTACACGAGAATATATCCGCCCGAGATTCTGATGGTTTGCGAAAGTCTGGCAGGAAATGTTAGTGTTGTGGGTCATGAAGAAAGTCGACTATGGTTCCCTGTGGTCACCCGCTGAAAAAACAAATACGGCAGGAACCCAGAATCCAGACTAAACATTATTTCAACATACAGCATTACAATGATTCTCCTCACACACAAAAGTACCAGTGTCCATATTGAGGTAAACAAAACACAGTGTGAATCTACATTGAGTAAATATTTGACACTGACATAGGACTACTCTACAGTCTGCCAATACTGCTAGGGTTGTGTAATGAACTGTGACAATAGGATGGGAATAGTGATGTGAACTCTGTACTACTGTGTGATAGAGTTGTGCGTTGTGTAATGGATGGGTGCCTTGTGTCGTTACAGGTAGCAGCACAGCAGCGGCAGGTGCAGTGGATGAAGAACTCTTCATAAAATCCTTTGAAGATGTCCCCAAGGTCAAGGTCAGTGTAACAGATTGTGTGTATGTGTTGGGGAGGATAAGAAGGAAGAAGAGTGTTGGGTTATGCCATAGGGTTGGGGTGGTGGTGGGAGAAATGTATGGTTTGGTGGAAAAATAGCATACTGAGTGTTTTTAGAGTTGGAGTAAGGCTAGGAGAGGAAGGTGGTTAATGATCAAGGGTAGCGGTAGCTGTGGAGTTTTGCTTTACAAGATTTTGTTGTATTGTTTATTGTTTAAAAGCAGTTGTTTGTTGTATCGTACATATCTGCACAAGTAACAATGAAACGATTCAGTTTTACTGGTTTGTCCTTGTGTTTGGTTATTATTGTATTTTATGTATGTATTTATTTACTTACTTATATATATCTACTACTTTATTTATTTCATAATATATATATTTGTTTCAGGTGTTTTCTGCCCGTGACATGATGGACACGATGGCCAAAATCAACGCCTTATTGTCTGACCCCAACACCGACTGGGAAAAGAGAGTAGACCATGTAAGTAGACATGTTATAATACAATACAATACAATACAACTTTAATTTTATTTTTTTTAAATTTTGTTTTTTATTATTATATTTTTTAAATTTAATAGTTTTATATATTGAAGTATATATCTATATCTATATATCTAGAGAGAGAGAGAGAGAGAGAGAGAGAGAGAGAGATTTATATATATATTTTTTTAAATTTAATATTTTTATATATTGAAGTGTATATGTATATATATATATATATATATATATATATATATATATGTAAAATGGACAATATTATCCCTCATTTCAACAATATTGTGTGTGTGACAGTGATGCACATGTTTTAGGACCCTAATAGGACATGATGTCCTGAACACAAAAAACCAATAGGACATGATGTCCTGAACACAAAAAAGTAATAGGACACTGGCATTGTTGCCAAAAAGTCTTGTTGTTTACTTGGTAATACTGAACAGTAAAGAGGCACTTCGAAACAGTAAAAGTTCAATTCTTGAAAATGTAGCGTTTTCTCTTGCTTGCCCACTTCTTTACAATCCGGTGAAGATGCTCTTTTGAAGCGTTTTCAGTATACCCTCTCTGAGACATCAAGAGATTGAATGTTTTCTGCTTTACTGTCTTTCAAAAGCTGCATAACAGAGCCAAATTTCGCGAGAGGCAGATTTCTTTTATTACCCAGTTTACAGCTCGCGCTGTGGTGATCATCGCCTCCTCCTGATTTGTCATCAATAGATCCTCACAAGCCTCTTCATTTTGTTGCTCTTGGGACACTTATATGGCTAGTTTGTGACTAGCTGTAGTCAAATGATCTTCCAATGCACTTTTTAAAAAAAGTTAACGCAGCCGCGAGTAAACAAGTTTTTCGCCACACCAGAACTTTTAAATACCGTACAGAACATGTCATTTTTTTCATTGTCAAATGTTACCCACGCCTTCTGAAAAAACGCGATCAACACGAGTACTACTAGTAGGCTGACTCGAAGTTGACGGTTTCTCGGTCTCGCGACCATCGGGATCGGAAGAATCCTCCACAGATCGTGTAGGCTCTGCTTCTTTTAATGTGCTGGGAACTGAATTACCCGCAAATAAGACGGTTATTGAGATTTGGTTTTCATCCGCCTTCAGTCTTTTTTTCGCAGACATTTCCGATAATTTCGATCGAATGTTTGGCTTGCCAAAAGTACAAGTACAATTCCAACACAGATACAACGTAAACTCAAGTCGCGAGCACCGATTGACTAAAACAAAGCTGTATATGTTTCAAGGGCACTGGTTGGCTGTGTTGCTTTGTGACTCGGGATAAAAATAGCAATCCCATGCAGGCGATGACAAGGGAGATAAGGCATATAATATACCTTTCAGCATGTAGACAACGTTCCCGGGGGCTTGTTTGGTTTTCCATCTAGCGCTGAATAAACGTTTCGCCATCTCCTCAAAATACGCAAAAACTATCGGACACGTGTCCGACTCACCATCGTTTTAATCGGACAAGATGTCCGCCTTGAGGTTTGACAATCGGACATTTAAAAAAACAAGCGGTCAATGTCCGGGGTCCGGGCAACTTGTGCATCACTGGTGTGATAGTGTGTGTCATTATCAAGTTTTAATCACTGTAAATATCATCATTATTTATTTTCAATTTTATGTTGCTATTACAATTTAATTTCGCTGTTGTGAATTTGTATATGCAAATGGCCACTTGACAGTTAAAAAATAAAAAAGAAATTGCCTTTTCACATTCCTCTCCCCACCCCACCACCCTCATCCCTCCTCTCTTCCTCTTGTTGTTCTCTCTCCAAACTTCCATAACTTTGGTCTGTTCACAATTGCAGGACTTCTGCAAAATAAACAAAAAATGGCTTTTGAAAAACATAGTCTTGCAGCCACAGCAAAGAGGGGAGTAGTTTGAGAGCGACAAGTTTGAACAGCTATGTGTACAGCTTGAGGCCAGTCCTGATTTAGCCCTTGGCCTTCAGAAGCTGTTCGCTGTGTGCTTTGTGTGTACTGTGACTGTACCATGGGTGTTTCAGTACAAGACCTTGCGAGCTCTGGTCATGAACGGGGCGGCCGATCATGACGAGTTTTATCAACAGCTCCGCAGCCTTGAAGCTGCCTTCGTCCTGGGGGTCAAAGACCTAAGATCACAGGTGGTACGAGAAGCCTGCGTCACGATAGCGTAAGTCTGTTGGGCTAACATTACAGTCATCTGCGCCTAAGGCAGCCAGTGGGTGTCTCAGGCAGCTTAAGGCAGCCAGTGGGTGTCTCAGGCAGCTTAAGGCAGCCAGTGGGTGTCTCAGGCAGCTTAAGGCAGCCAGTGGGTGTCTCAGGCAGCTTAAGGCAGCCAGTGGGTGTCTCAGGCAGCTTAAGGCAGCCAGCGGGTGTCTCAGGCAGCTTAAGGCAGCCAGTGGGTGTCTCAGGCAGCTTAAGGCAGCCAGTGGGTGTCTCAGGCAGCTTAAGGCAGGCAGTGGGTGTCTCAGGCAGCTTGAGTTAGATCCTTGGGCTGCCCTTCAGCTAACCAAAAGCTCTATAGATCAATTAGGTACTCCAAGCCCTTCATTGGCTCTTGTCCGCTCGGCAGTTTTGACTCAGTTTTGACTTCACTTTCAACACTTATTATTAATGTAAAACTGCATCAAAACGAACAGTGGCTGTATTCAAATAAAAATTGAAAGCTTTATCTTTACATCTGTGTTGTTTTTAATGCATGTTTATGCGAAAGATTCCGAGAAAACAGCTTTTGAATACGCTTCTATCTGAGCGCTGAATGCCGCTCCGAAACAAAATGTCAGCGCGTCTGCTGCGAGGTTGCTCGTTTCAAACTCAAAGTGCTTTGAGATATTTCATTGGATGGCCTAAAAATAAGAACCAATGAGAAGTTCGGATACTTAGCTTCATTTACCTTATATTTATCAAATATGGTGGGCTCTGATGTGTAAAAGTGTTGTTATGAGCCGAACAAAGTGGATAAAGCGGTTTTGATGTAAATTTGATTTTAACTAGAAGTTTAAAAATTAGCAAGAAATAAAGAGCAGACTTTCCTTTATAAAACTAGGGTATTTATTAATTTGTGCATTACTCTATCGCGGAGCGCTTTGCTGTAGAAAAGTGTACTCAAACGGTGTTCGGGTTTTCTTGCGGCCATGGCGAACTCGTAGGCCTATTCAGCGACACGAGTGCTGAGCGTAGTAGCACACTAGTAGGCCTATAATTTGCCGGCACGCACTGCGAATTTGATGATTTCCCAACTTTGAAGCACCAAAACAGCTGAACATTACATGGGATAGGCCTGAAGAAAATTGGGCTTGGAGTATACCATATGAAGGGGTTACCTGTCAAAAATCAGCTTTCTGGTATCAATATTGGCTTCACATTGAGACTCCAAAGTTGTCAATTTCTTCAATTCCAAAACGTTGCCAAAAAACCACCAACATTTGGCATTTTCAAACAATTATAACTTTTTACCTATTTGTCCTATGGGGGAAAAAAATATATCACTGTGTTCAGAATAAAAAGATCTATGTAAATACTTTAGTGTCCAAACTGAGTTAAAGAAAATCACAAAAAAGGTTGGAGTACCTATATCAATGGTGAAATAAATCCTGGCCCCAACTTTGTGTCCATCATGTCATTGATGTCAGACTTGCAGGTGTAGTGGCTTTCACCCAAGTCCATGCATTAAGAATAAGGGTATGTACTGCGTTTTATCTCCTGTATGGTGTGTTGTGTAGTGTAGTGATGTGGTGGTGTTTTTTGTGAGCAGGTACCTGGCCCAGCAGTTGAGTGCCGGCAAGATGGACCACTGTGCAGAGGCAGTACTCCCTGCTCTCTTCAACCTCATTCCCAACTCCGCTAAAATCATGGCCACCTCGGGCTGTGTCTGCATCCGCTTTATCATACAGGTCAGTGTTGTTTTGTGTTTCTCCCTTGTCCTGCTCTGTGCTTGACCCACACAGCCCTGTAATAGATGCTGCAACACCATACCACTTTGTTACACTCCGTTTGATGGTGGTGTTTTCTATCAGTAGTAGATTCAGCCCCAATGCGTGAATTCTCCTGATGAGTGTAAGTTCGGATTCGATTATCCACGCAACCCGTCCAATCAGCATACAAGTCACTGAGTCTTCGTATGAAGTTTTCCACTTTTATTCAGCACACATCAACATCTGCATACAATCGCCTTTTCACTTTTACAACAACACAACACAACTCAACTCACTATCCACACCCTCACACAGGGCATCCATTTTATAGATTTTCTCTCGACCGAGATAACGTCAGAATGTTCTCGATGACGCTTTACCACCAATCGAACTAAAGATCGTCATCACTGACTTACGTCATACATCTTTCTAAACATTCCAGGAACGTTCTCAAACTTCGACATTTATCAGGAAGTTTCTATCGACAGTAAACACCTAAATCTAGAGAATTCTCCAATAATATCGATTAACAAAAATTACCAACGTTATACAAAGCTTCTTCTAACAACAACGCAAACTAAAATCAAAGGTAAATACACTCTATTATTGAATACTTTGCAAAACGAAACGATTAGATCTATCGTGCTCGTTTCAGACATACTATCCTTCAACGTAACACACTTCATCCTGCAACAGTTGTAGACCACCGCTGTAGCCCCCTGATAGAACGTTCACTTGGCACACTGATGACCCAGATTCTAACCCCACCTTGGGCAAAATAAAAGTGGCCATTTTCACTGTCCATCTTGGCAGCACTGGTGGTTCAGTGTTGATTTAGGTCGTACCCCCTTTTCTTCCCTGGGTTGGTTGTTCCTGTCAGCCATATGGTATGACCCAACCAAGGTGGATGTAGATGGTTGTTCCTGTCAGCCATATGGTATGACCCAACCAAGGTGGATGTAGATGGTTGTCCCTGTCAGCCATATGGTATGACCCAACCAAGGTGGATGTAGATGGTTGTTCCTGTCAGCCATATGGTATGACCTAACCAAGGTGGATGTAGATGGTTGTTCCTGTCAGCCATATGGTATGACCTAAGATAGATAGATAGTAAACACTATACTTGAGTGGTCATTCAATTGTGATAACATTGTCGGTGATGACTAATCGCTGACTGGGAAAGAAGACAGTGTTAAAGTGTAATTGCTAAGAGAAGTGAACTATTCATTGTTCAGAAAGAAGACAGTGTTAAAGTGTAATTGCTAAAAGAAGTGAACTATTCATTGTTCAGAAAGAAGACAGTGTTAAAGTGTAATTGCTAAGAGAAGTGAACTATTCATTGTTCAGAAAGAAGACAGTGTTAAAGAGTAATTGCTAAGAGAAGTGATCTGCTCACTGTTCAGAAAGAAGACAGTGTTAAAGTGTAATTGCTAAGAGAAGTGATCTATTCATTGTTCAGAAAGAAGACATTGTTAAAGTGTAATTGCTAAGAGAAGTGAACTATTCATTGTTCAGAAAGATGACAGCGTTAAAGTGTAATTGCTAAGAGAAGTGATCTATTCATTGTTCAGAAAGTGTTAAAGTGATCTATTCATTGTTAAAAAATAAGGCACAAACTGAGCTGTGTTCATGTACACAGAAGTTTTATTTTGTGGGGAGGGCACTGCGTAAATGTTTTGCCAAAAAGCCTACAGTGCACCATGTTTGATGTACTCACGATTGTTTTGTTTAGAGTATTTTTAAAAATAAAAACAATTTTTTCAAATGCTTTTGTTAATCCAGATGCGACACCAATATATGTACATAATTTCTTTATTGGTAATAAACAGTTGAACTGATTAACAAACCACAAAGTGAATTATATCTTTATGAATACGATGATGATGAGCAACAATATTATTTATTTATTTTATTTAAAAATGATTTGCAGTACGTTCATGCCAATCGGTTGATCCCCATCGTGACGAGCAACATGCAGTCCAAATCTAACATCATCCGACGACAGTCAAGCGAGTTTCTAAACCAGCTGCTGCACTCATGGGGCACGCATACACTGGAGAAACACATTGCACTCCTGCAGGATGCCATCCGACGAGGCATCAGCGACGCAGATGCCGAGGCCAGAGCCTTCTCTAGAAAGTACGTAGTTACTGCTGTAGTGCCGTGTATGAGGGGGTATGGCTTGGGTACGAGACTTCAGGTCACCCAGGGGTTTTTCCAGGTACTCCAGTTTCCTCCTCCCCTTCAAATAATGGCATTGAATGCAGTCAATTTAACATTTCACAAATGAAATTGGATTGTTGGTGTATTTCAGGACTTTATTGAGGTGGTCAAAAGTGGTGTCAATGTTTTATGGCTGGCTGCTTTGCCTTGCCCAGCTGTAAAGTGAGGCGGCCTGGGGGGGAGGGTGGAGGGAGTCCTTGTTGTGCGGTGTTTTGCTATTCTGTCCATTGGTCCCAGCCAAACATTCAACACTGTCATACCAGTTGTCATTATCTCTTGACCTAGCCCTTACTATCTCGAGATGGTCATGATTTGGCTCAAGAGTCCGCTGGACCTAAAACAATAACCATGTAATATAAACCTCTCTTACCGTGTCATCATTGAGGTTTGAGGTGAGGAAATTAAAAAAATTTCTGGCTTTTATGCTTCTTTAAAAAAAATAATTGCAAGATTAAGCCTAACAGTTAGTCCTTAGAAATAAAAATAGCTACATAATGACAATGGCATTTGTTTTGCAACAGGGCGTTCTGGGGTTTTGCGGAACACTTCAAGTCTCAAGCAGATGCGCTGCTTAACAGCTTAGACTCCTCCAAACAGAAACTGCTGCAAGGGGAGCTAAGCAATTCATCTTCCAACAACTCCCTCAACTCTGCTGAAGGGCCAGCGCGACCCACCAAATCTCGCGCCAGATCCGCCAGCCAAGACAGAACCATTCCTAAATATGGCACACTCGAGTAAGACAAGATTTCAGTGTTTTATTTTTATTTGTTTCACTTAATCTTCGCCGTATGTGCATTTGCTACATTGAAAGCTCTTCCCAGTTTGGACTTTCAAAGCATTTAAAAGCAAATGTGAATATTTGTAGATTTTAAAAAAACCGACGTTTTGGGTTTTTAAAAAAAAAAATTTACGCTCTGAGTACGGCGAAGATTATTTTAATGTTCCATTTACATTTGTGCATCAAGGATACCATTTGAAATAATTAAACTTGCAATATTTACAAACATCTCGTTTTGCTGTTGTTTGTTTTGTATTCCACTCTCCTTTATCTTTTACTTGTGTAAATAAAGGGTGTGTGTGGGGTGGATGGATAATTGTGGTGGCGATGGTGGTTTGTTTGTATATTGGTGACGGTGTGTGTGTACATTGGTGGTGGGTGGGTATTCATACATCGGTGGTGGTTGTAGGGTTATGGGTAGTGTGATGCACTGTGACAGAGATATGACAAGTGTCACCCTTTAATGTTGTCTCTTGAGGGAGACAGATGTGCCTAAAACTATGAAATGAGAAGTCAGGCTAGTCAGGGGTCTAGAGCTAGAGGTAATGAAAGCACCTAGAATGGTCTTTGTCCTTTTTGCGTCCTAGCTGTTGGCGAAAACTTTGCAAAGATGTAAAGGACTTGGCTGCTGTTAAAATACCGATCAGGTTTGTATTCCATCTACGAAATATTCAATGGAAGTTAATCTCAGTGAGCTCTTTCTTCATATCTATTACTATCGGAAAGAGAGTTGCATGATATGTTTAAATGTTCCATGTATTATCTTTCAGGCGAACGGGATCCATACGAAAGTCGTCGGGGGCATCACGGATTAGCTCTTCACGGAGCGACGCCGGTAGTGGTGAGTTGTCTCTATTTTGTGTCTTTTCACCAAAACAAACAAAACATTTGTGTCTTCTTTTTTTTTTCTTTTTGACCTCACACATCTGGAAAAGGATTTAGGGCGAGTCATTTTGCTGCAAATTATTTTGATATCTTTTTTGTTAACAACCACAGCTGTTTTTGAAAGCTTTGGAGTGGATAAGCACTTGTGAAAATACAACACAATAAAGCAGCAGAATTAACGTGGGTAAACAATTTGGATTGTTTTATTGTTGTGTGCTTTTACCATTGCAAACTTGGGTGTTACGGAATGAAAAATAGGTTTCAATGTTTACAATGCGTAGTGCTTTATTAAGCTTACAGATTGCTTTGTTAATATAACATATTATTTTGAGTTGCTGTCAGTGCTTAGTTCCAAAGCGTGAACTTTTCAAAAAATCTATTCTAAAGGTGGTTTGAGATATTTATAAGGCACTGTTTTTTGCTGAAATAAGCGGTAAGAAGGTGCAATGTTCATATCATGTACAAAATATTTGTTACTGTAAGTGTGGTGCCCATTTTAAAGTGTATTACTGAACTCTTATAATATATGTTTTTTGGTTGTTGAAAGTATTTGAAATGGTGGACTGAAATGAGCATTATATTTTAAAGCTGAGCACATATTAAAAAAATGTTTGAAAGCAGATCTAAACTTGCATAACCTGCACAGTCTGAGCAAACCTCGGTTTCCAGTCATATTTGGAGAGAGTTCAGAAACACGCCTAACAAAAAATGGTATTTCACACTTTCAATAACATTGTCTTTCATCGCAAAGTATATTTTCTTTCAATGCTGAAGTTAATACAAATCATCATGCTTCATTTTCACTCATAAGCTCATGAGCATTTTTTTCCCCAGAGAGCCGATTCCTGATTGGCTGCTGTCCTACAGCTTTATGCTGATTGGTTGAAAGTTTAGCATGCATGTCTTTGATTGGTTGAAAGTTTTGAAAGCTTGTGTTTGATTGGCACGAGTGAGACTTGACAGTTGTGTTTGCTCTGGGTGATTGGAGGTAATTATGACCAGCATGGATCCCTTGAAATAAAAACTTACTCACCTTCAATTTGATTGGTGATAATCTAAAGGCATGACAAAGTATAATAAAGTATTAATGCTGCATTCTGAATGGCTTTATATATTCTGTAAATTAACCTATAATCAGCATGTTCTTAGTATAAACTGTAATGGCAGAAAATAAATAGGCAATTATTTAATTTTAGGACAATAAATGTTGCTGCTTTAGACAGCAGAACCAATGCATATTTCAAAATACTATTGATTTGTAACTGTAAACAAAAACAAAAAAAAGTTAAAAAGAAGTCTGGTTCAGGGATGTTAAAGTAATGTCAGGTTTGGATAAAGTAGATGAAGTTATTTAAATGCACACAATTATAGAGGTACTCCTTTAAAAATAATTATGGGTTTTCAACTTGGTGGATGTTTTTTTTCTGTTTTTTTTTTCTTTAAAAAAAATTAGTTTCTTATGTTTTTTTTATTTTTTATTTTGGTTTAGCATTTTAGTAGGAAAGTTTTTAATTTGCTTCATACTTAAAATATGTGGTTAGTTCAGAATCAAGGTCATGGTCATGCAGTAGCAAGCAAAGAAAGTAAACCAGAAAAATCAAACTTGTTCACAATGTTGAAAATGGTAGCTGAAAGTTGTCTTATTGTATTACTGTTGAAACAATATATATATATATATTATATATATATATATATATATATATACATATCAGGGGTCCAAATCTTCCGCGGAAATCCGCGTAAAATAAAAACTTTCTGCTGAAAAAATTGCGCTTTCCGCGAAAATAAAAAAATCCTTGAGGAAGAATCAAATTGTCGCGATTCTCAAACAGTGTAGATCTACAAGCAGTCAGATTCTCTATCTTCACTTCCGTTTCCAACATGGCGTCTCATTGTGCACCACGCGTTGTAGCTCGCGGCGAAGCATAATATGACGATTCAGGCGTTAAAAAAAAATAAGTGGCTTCCACTTGTTGAGTCCATGTTCTGTGTCGTGGGAGAGGTGATTGACAAATCAAACACCAAGATAGACATTGACACTTATTCTTACAAACTGTCAAGCATTCGCAAGGAAAGTAAGACTGCAGTGCAATACTTCAAGAAAATTGAGTGCTTATGAAGGAACGTGTCAGTCAACGTCTTGTGCTTAACATGTCTGCTGCCAGAAAATAAAGAGAGAGAGAGAGAAAAAGGTGAAGAAAGTTCCCAGAAGGCAGAGTCTCTTGGTGTCACCGTCTTTGAAATTGACCACCAAAAGAAAGGCAACTGATGAAATCCTGGAAGAGGCCAAGCAAGCCAGAAATGCACATTACTGCAGCCACACAACGTCAACTGCTGCAGAGGACAATGACTGTAGGGACTCAAACAGCACCTCGGCATCCACAAACTGCATCAAGAAAATGAAAAAACGGTCATCAATTGGGAAATTCTTCAACCCATGTTGAAGAAATATATCTATTCCAGGACCTTAATTGTAACAAGTAAACTTTTGTGCTTTACACCTATTTTTAAAGTTTTTTAATGCTGAAATTGCAGGAGAGTACATACATTTTATTCATGATTTTTTTCAACAACATAAAACCTCCTTCTCCCCCCTTCTCTCCCTCCGCTCTTATACAAATTTTCCTCTTTTTTTGAAGTCAGGTGTTTGGACCCCTGATATATATATATATATTATATATAAAATCTTGAGTACAAGAAGTTTGTAAATGATAAGAGTTAATTTAAAAGCATGTACCACAACATTTTTATGTCTGTGTGCCTGCATGGGTGAGTTAAAAATGGTTAAAGTTTTAGCATAAAATCATAAAATGTTTGTTCAAATAATTATGTGCATAGGTCAGGCTCAACCTGTCACCAACAAAGAAACTAAAACTGAAGGAGTTACAGGTAAAACAAACATTTGGTAGCTCTTGTTGGAATGTTGCAGGAAGCAGTTTGTGTTGTTGTAATTGTGCTGTTACGGTTAAAGATTTTTAATGAAATCACAATCAGTTTGGTGTTGATAGGGTTGATTTAATAGCACAATCAATTTGGCGTTTACAGAGTTAATTATCACAATCAGTTTGGCTTTGGTAGGTTTAAAGCATGTACCCAAAACATTTATTGCTCATGCCTGCATGGTGGTTACTTGGTTTATTTTGATATGGAAAGCGTAACACCTTAAAATCTGTTTACAATAATGATTTGCTTAGGTCCAACTCAAGCTGTAGCAAACAAAGAAAATAAAACAGATGGGAATACAGCAGGTAAAACTTGTTGACTGTTTATTAAATTGAACAGAAATGTGTTCTTACTGTTACCGTTAAATAGTTTTGGAAAGTTCTAAGTTTTGGCATTGCTGAAGTTGGTAAGCATGAGCCCATGTTGATGCATATCAATTCTGGCTGAAACTATTTTCTGTTATGATTTTCATAAGGTTTTTGAAAAATGTCAGAAATTATGGTAAGAAAAACTTTTGTTGGAAGACATTGTTATTGTCAACTGCTCAGTTAAACTGCTGTAAAGTTTAAGACTCGCAAGAAAACACAAAAGTTTGATTTTCAAAGCTAAACTGCAGTCAAAATGCTAGAAACAGAACTGTCAGGATCAAAGTGAAATGGTCAAAACTTAGAGGAAGGAGTAGGACAGTGTTCCATTTACATTGGCATTATCATGTGGTTGTTGATGTGAACTATCCATAGACATTTTTCATATGCTTCCACACATTTCTCCATCCACACGTTGACTTACTCCAGACTTCTTTGATCATCACCTTTATTCTATGCAACACCAACACACCCATATCATACATACATTGCTTCAACAATCATTGTTTACCTTTCCTACCATTCTTATTTTTTAAAATGTCATTACATTTCACATCAGATTGATTTTAAAAAAAAAAATCCCATGTAACATTGATGCATAAAACTTTGTAAAATGCATTATGCGTTAATATGCGTAACCAATGTGTTCCCACTTCTATCAGATGTGGATGTGGACTTGGGACCGCCTCAAACAGGTGAGGTTGCTATGATTGGTTGATTTTCAACCAATGGCTGTGCTGCTTCTTGACAGCTTTGCTGGCTAACAGTCTGGTTCAGTGGATGTAGCCACCTTACTGACAGCTATGTACTATACACGCTCAATATATTATACAGCCTTCTCCTTTTTGTACATTCTCATTGTAAACATTCAACTCTCAGGGTAGTCATTTTTCATGCAAAACTTCATTTTTAAACCCCCATCCACCAATTTAATTCCTGTTAATAATGAACCACGGTATTAATTTCACATTAAAATGTTAACGCGAAATCATGTTCCCATAAACTAATGTCATTTTCAATCTCATTCGATCTTGTAGTGTAGTTACCGACACTATTTATGTAGATTTTTTTAGCCAAATGGGCTGTAGCATTGATTGCCTGTATACTGTTATCAGCAACACAAAACAAATAAAAACAATATGCTTGGGATAGTTAGGTTCTGGAGACAAATTAATGGTAGAATTTGTAATCAGTTTGTTATCAAAGTGTGATATTGCATATATTATTTTTGCATTTTTTTCATTGGCACTGCATATGATGTGAATGTCTGTGCCCAACTGAGCATAGTGTGACAGTAGTTTTTTATATTATATTTGGACCAATTCAATAACTATTGACCGCATGACACACAAACTAACAAAGATCACATAGCAATGAGATAGCACAAATAATCATTTATTTTGATTTGTGACTGCCAATCCAGTAAAGTGTATTGTATACAGTATTCATAGCTACTCTTGGGAATGGCTTAATAATCAACATAAACACAGGCTTTAAAAATAACCATAATCAGCATGTATCCAGTGTATTTGATGTCAATTATGTTCAGTTTGTTAGGTTTGGAAGTGGCTGTTTTTGTGTAAGGCCAGTTTTCTGTACTTTTTTGTTTGTCAGAGAGGGCAAAATTTTCATCACCTTTGGTGGTTTTTTATTAAAAAAATTATTTATTAAAATTTTTTTTTTAACATAGATTGCATGTGTATGCTCATGTTGGCACTAAATCATTGCATATATGTGATAATTGTTGATGTCAGAAAGAATTCAAATCAGATAGTGGTAACAAAATCCCAAAAGACCATTTTGGAGGAAAGGGAATTAACCCCCAGTCATGATGGAAAACTTGCCCAATTTATCCGCTTCACGGCATGTCTTTTATAATTTCTTGTGTGAAATTATTTTCTTTTTGCTTTCATTTTTCTTGTGTTATTATCTTTGTGTTGACGTTTCAGTTTTGTCAAAGGAGACAAGGCGTTTTGGACAAACTGGAAACCCCCAGCATTTTGACCTTCCGAACTAATATTCAACAACCTTCCCTAGATTTTCAGGCTCTAACCCCATCCATTGATTTTCAGATGTAAATGTCGCAATTAGCCCTAGAACACCCGTACACATGGTCAGGTCTCGCAGTGACATTGACCTGAGCAATGTCAAGGCCAAGGTCAACTCGAGGCCAAGGGCGTCCACTCAGTTAGGTGTGCACAAAATGGAGAAGGGGAATACAGCATCACTACGTAAGCCTTTTTCACCCATTGCATGCCAGCAAACGTTACATGACAAGTTCCTATATACAGCATTTACAGCAAAATAATAGGATAAGTGACCCAAGGTCATGTAAGATGTATAAATCTAATATACTGGAGCCTAGGAAGGGGGACAATGGATTGCTGTATAGATATTAGATGTACATACATGTACATAAACCTGGTGGTACAGTAGAAGTAGTAAGACATGTTGGCTGCATGATGAAATGAAGTTGTTACTGAATGAAAGTGTACAACAAACTGTAATCACAGACTATTTGGTTTTGATTTGTTTCTGCTTATTTTAGAATGAAATTTTTTTTTTTTTTAAGTACCCTGAAGCAACTGCCAGAGATCTGCCCAAACATGGATAACAATAGTAGCTTGTGATCACTTTGGTCCCAGCGTAGTAGATACGTTTAGATTGGAGTGAACTTTAAAAAATAACATTAGTTTCTGCTGTGATCTTGATGACGTAAATAAGCTAGTATCCATAAGACAGTTTGTTTCCTTTGGCAGATTACCATTTGATTTGAACCTTGCTTTTCTAGTTTACCTTGATTTCATTTGACATTTCTCGTCACATTTCATTTTAATTATGTTTTATGTAAATTATTTATTTATTTTTTTTAAATTATTATTTTAAAGCTTTATTGTTCCTTTTTTATGGGGAAATTCTGGGCCGCCTCCCCCGGGGAAGGCGTAGTCGCAGCCTGTGGCGCGCCCAAACCTAACCTACCTAACATTAGTTGTGTCTTTCAAGTTTTGCTATTTTATGTACATTGTTGTTTTTTTATTTATTTGTTACATTTTTTTTAAGTACTGCCATATTGTGTCCTTGTTTTGTTTTTTATGCTGTAATAAGTATTATACACAAATATAAAATGGTGGTACTCGAACTGCGTTAATTGTGGTGTTAGCCCTCATGAAAAGATTCCTGCAATATTTAGAAATGCTAAATATAATTGCTTACAAGGAAAACACCACAAACAGCTATGATATATTACTAACTAAAATAATGAAAACAAATGAGTTAACTAGACTTACAACAAATAATTTAGTTTGTAATAATTACTGTGTATGTGAAAGGCAACTGGGTTATAAAAATTATTAGGGTAAATTATTGATAAACCAGTCAGCAGATTGCTCCACACTTGGTAATTTTTGGTATTTTTCAACAGTTTTGTTCTTGTTTCTTGTGCGTCTGTGAATGAGTAAATATGACATTTATTTATGCATGAAAAGTGTGAATGTTGTGGTAGCTCTGAGATGGATACATTTAAGCATATTACTTTCATGGAAAAATGGCTGTAATTAACATGTTGTTTCTTTGCAACTGTCTATATGCATTTCCATATGATATGGAGTAATATATTATATATATATGGATGTGCACAGATACAGGTGATTATCATTGTAACCACCATCTAGTGTAGTGTGTACAATTTATCCAAGTCTCAAAAGAAAGGAGAAAATGCTTTTGTACCAGCAGCGCTATATTATTGTTATTATTATTATATATTGGTGTGGAAAGGGCACTGAAATGATGAAAACATGTGTATGAGATTGTCTTTATTTTAGAGCCTGTGTGTGTGTGTGTGTGGATGGAGAGGTAGGGGCGCACAAAAGGGAGAGGGGAAATAGCTTTGTACCACAGCAGTACCTTAATAATTATGGAAAGGCGGCTGGATTTTTGTTTGTGGTCCACTGAGGCAGAGATAAACAATAAGGTTTTGTACAAGATACAAGATGTTTGATTATCATCGTTTAAGACAAGGAAAGTTGACACCTGGGCGATATTATAGCACAAACATTGTAAGTTGGCAAGCTGAGAGGACAATAATGATATCTAAAAACACAAACAGGTGCAATCCTGTAAGAGTTAAGGGCATTAAATGAAATAGGCCTACAGATTGCGGATCCTCTTTCTGACCCCGTTGGGTTGCTGGGAGATAGATAGATAGATTAGATAGATAGATTAGATTAGATTAGATAAGATAAGATAAGATAAGATAATATAGATAGATAGATAGATAGATTAGATAGATTAGATAGATTAGATAGATAGATAGATAGATAGATAGATAGATAGATAGATAGATAGATAGATAGATAGATAGATAGATAGATAGATAGATAGATAGATAGATAGATAGATAGATAGATAGATATGAGAACTGGGATCGTGATTTTGGGTATCAAGTAGATGTATTACTTTCAGTCCCTTACAGTGGATATAAAGGCTAAGTATGTTCATGATGAAATAGGTATTGGGTTACTTGTCTTTCAATGGGTTGTGCTGTGCCAGAAGTAATATGCGTGTTTAGATGGCATAGGTATAAT
Source organism: Oncomelania hupensis (assembly GCA_036898135.1). Classification (NCBI taxonomy): domain Eukaryota; kingdom Metazoa; phylum Mollusca; class Gastropoda; order Littorinimorpha; family Pomatiopsidae; genus Oncomelania; species Oncomelania hupensis. The sequence continues at coordinate 3,949,304 of CM072525.1, read as the reverse complement.
GTTTTCTGTCTTTCAATGTTTGTGTGCGTGTGCAGGTGTGTAGGAAACCACAATGGGAATATAGGTATCAATTCACATGTGTTGGGCTGTATTAGAAGCTTGGATATATGGTGAACTGTCTGTTGTTTAACATGATGCGGTGCCCCTTTTGAAACGTTATCCTTTGTTGTAAGGTGTGTGTGTCCTTAAGGCTGGATTAAGTGGAGTTAATTGTTTACACACATTGTGCAGATCGGTATCTAAGAACATGTTGTGATGGTTTGATACAACTGCCGTGTCTTATTTGAGGCATTGTATAGTGTATTGTAGGAAACCTTCATTTGCTGTAAACTTTGTACACATGGATAGGGATGGGAAAGACCAAAGTTACCCGCTATTCCCTACCCACTTTTACACTGCAATTTTGCAGTTTGGTCAAGGGCGATGTTAAGTTATTTTTATATATGTTAAGTTTTTGTGTGGGTGCCAGAGTTGATAATACAATAGTGTTGTGATCAATAGCCATTTGCCAGGAATGGAGCTGCTTTTGGGGTCAAGACGGTTTTACTTTTAGGATCTGTGTTGTTGTTTTCAGGGACAATCCGGGTTTTGTTCAGAATAGATATCACACTTCTTGATCTCGAGCCATTGGTAAACTTTAAAAAAAAAAAAATTCCATACATCTCCGATCAGGGACCGAAAGTCTTGGACAGTTTAATCCTAACCTTTAATCTGTCCATGTTCTTTGACCAGTGACGCCTTCATTCCCAGTTCTAAGCCTGTTTGTGTGCATGTGCTTGTGAAAAGCAGGCTAAAAACCCCCAGTTTTAAGGCCGAAACTAAAATATAGAAATTAGGAGTTATTCTGGAAAAATAAAATCATAAGAAAAAAAAAAAAGAGGAATGAATATAATATAAAAAATGGCTTTTGTATTGTGTTGACTGCGCTGTGTACATAGCTCTATTCCGCCAGTCTACGTTAGTAAGGACATAGACAATGGTGAGACTAGTACACAGACGATTGTTGTAGCAATAATGCACTTTATTCAGTGACCTAATGCATCACTAGCACCGTTTTTCCTGGCAGTTTCACATTTCTGTGCTGTTACTGTTGTAAGAAATATAACGGTAAATAGTAAGGCCCTGTAGTGTTGTAATGGGTCAGTGACACCGGCCAGTCCAGGCCTTTCTTAATCTAGCAGGAAGAATATGGGATAAATGGTAAGTAAACATTGCCTCTTATGATAACAGGCCTGCAGTTTGATCTTTGATTGGGAACAGTTGATAGATTGTGGTCAGATGGAGAGAGAGAGAGATGGTGGCGGGGTGTTGGAGGTCTTGGATGTTGACAAATGAAGTGAAATAGAGTCGCTCTTAACTTACCAGTGCTTTTTTGTTTCTTGCTTGCTTTGTCTTATTTTCTTGTCCTATGCAAGTTTGACCGATGATTAAACACTATAGATAGATAGATTGTTAAATGCCGTGTGTAATTTGTTAAGGTGGGTGGGAAAACAGAGTTTGGTGTGTGTTTAACTGCACTTTGAATGTTGACGAGAGAAATAGCATGGCCATCAATTTATTAACATATGTCTGTTTCGATGCTCTGTGTAATAGTTTACCTTTAAAAATATTGATATAGCGGTGCTGAAGAAATGAGATTCAGATTCAGATTCAGAAAACTTTATTATCTCCAAGGAGAAATTCTAACATATATACTTCTGGACTGCGCTCATGTGAATGTTTGGAATGTGAAGACATAAATAGCATTTAACTCTTAGTTGCTGAACCGGCGGAGGACAATCTGCTTCATTCCTTTCTGTATAATATCAACGTTTTTTGTGGATTTGGGATTGGAGTTTGGATGTTCAACAATGTGGATTGTGTATCTGTGTTTGTACAGGAGTATCTTGTCTAAGACAAACTTCCATTTGTAATTAGTGCAGCAGTTTGACATTACTGGGTTAGGACAGGAGACTGACATAGGTACCAATAAGTAGGGACAGGACAGAAAAAGAGAGACCGGACTACCAAACAGGGAGAGAAGAGAAGAAAAGGGAGTTATAAATATTCATTTATGTATCATAACCTTCTATCTTTGTGCTTAATGTTTAGATACCAACAAATCAAAGAGTGGGATTGAAAAGTACAAATTTCCCAATCGATGACAACCGATTCTGCTTTGGAGAAACGTCGAGTGCGAGAAACGTCGAGTGCAAGAAACGGTTATAAACTTGAACTCAAGCCAAAATTGCCTTTTGTGTTTCAGACACAAAATTGGCATCAGTATGTCTTTTATAAGGAAATTTTAGGGCTACAAAATTTTTTTCAGACCTGCATCAGTTACATTGTGCTCGTCAATGGTCCATTGTACTTGAAGTTCGGAGATTAGATTCACACCTATTCCCCAATATTGTTAACACTCCACGTGGCCGTTCTTGCTGGTCTTTACAATTGTGCAAAGATGAAGGAAGAGAGTATGAACAATGGAGATAAGAGAGGGACAGGAAGTCTATATGGACCGCCGTGAGGAGGGTTAATGGTTTAGAGGGAGAGGGTTGGTGGATGGATGGATGAGGAGAGTGGGGGAGGGGGGGGGTCGGGAGGGGTGCTGTTACCATGAGCACTGACCTTACAGAAGTAAGGGGAGATGATGTAGTGTGGTGGAGGATGAAGGGTCGGTGGGCTGGACAGATAGTCAGGTTTAAGATGAAGACAGACATAGCCTGAGAGAGACTAACAGGGTCAGGATGAAGACAGACATAGCCTGAGAGAGACTAACAGGGTCAGGATGAAGACGGGCATAGCATGGGAGGGACAAACAGGGTCAGGATAAAGTAGCATGAGAGAGACTAACATGATCAGGGTGAAGACAGACATAGCATGAGAGAGACTAACATTCTGAGAAGGGCCAGATGGAGATGGCCGGTGGGTGGGTGGGGGGACGGGGTGGGGGGGGGGGAGAGTGTGTGTTTGCGCGTGATCTGCAAAGACTTCATTGTCATAATGGAGGTATCAAGAAAAAAAGTTTGGGTTGAACACTCCCCCATACATTCATAGTCAATATGATGTGAAGGTCTTGTTGGGTATTTAGTACTCCGGGTAACCAATTTCCTTCTGTCAGCACCTGTTCAGAGCTAGTAATAATAGTATGATGACATCGGTGGTGCTGCTGTGGGGATTCTCTGCTTTACCCTGCCTTATTACACTAACACAGGTTGATGTGAAATACTCCTTCTTCTGCCTCCTTTTCTTTTTCTTCCTCCTCTTCTTTTTTCTTCTTCTTCTTCTTCTTCTTCTTCTTCTTCTTCTTCTTCTTCTTCTTCTTCTTCTTCTTCTTCTTCTTCTTCTTCTTTCTTCTTCTTCTTCTTCTCCTCCTTCCTCTTCTTCTTCTCTTCTTCTTCTTCTTCTTCTTCTTCTTCTTCTTCTTCTTCTTCTTCTTCTTCTTCTTCTTCTTCTTTTTCTTCTTCTTCTCTTTTGGCCATGCTCAGGATGAGTTATATTTCTGAGGTTGCGCCTATAACATCTGTTATAATTCCACTGGGAAAGAAATCTATCAATTTTACTGGCATTGTCACCTGTTCAGTGCCGTTTAGTGTATCTTATTCGGAGAAGAAGAAGAAGAAGAGTGCAGTACTATTGAGTGTAAGTAACATAAATGTGCTGTGCCACTGTTGTCCTGCTGTCCTCACTGCCGCCCTTACTAAACAACAGAAGAAAGAAACCGTGGTGCACTGTAGTTCCTTAATTGTACCATCCTAAAAGCTGCGTAGGTACCCAGGTATTTGTAATAAGGATAAGCTTCACACAAGAGGGCGGGACCTCAAGACCTGACAGCCACCCCCGGTCTTGAAAAGAAAAAGGCGTTTAGTGCAGCCAACAAACGACACACGAAGTAAGAATGAAACCAGCGCATGACACGCAAAACCAGCTCAATGCCTATGTGAGCAGTACTGTTTAGTGCCTCTACATTTTGCTTGCTGCAGGCTATTTATAGCTTGCCTGCACCCTCCCTTCCAGTGAAAGGAAAGGAAGGAAAGCATTGGCGAAGCTATTTATAGCTAGCCTGGCTTACCTAGCCTCAAAACTAAAAACTTTGGTTGAGTCGCTGTGGACTCACCCCAGTCCTCCAGCTGTGAACGGTTAACTGGGTCTGTTTAGAACCGGAGAAGGTAAAACAGCGAGGGAGAGGAGTTAGGCACTGCCATCATAAAGCTGGCCTACATAATAGAGAGGTCTCAACCGCCTCTCTCCCCAAGGACCGAAAGGTTACTGGAACACCTTAACCTTTTAAGCTACCCGGCTTTTGCGCCAGTATTGTTCAGCTCTAGAGTTGCAATTGAATGAAGAACGGTTAAAGTCTTCCCACACACGTTTTGCACATTGTAGTTGTCTTGGCAGTGCTGTCATAGTATAAACCAGGCTATAGAAATATTGCGTTGATTTGGCTGTGCTGCGAAGGAAGGAGAAAAGGTACCTTGAAATGGTGGCCCGTGTTTGGCCAGTATTGCCGTGGTGCTATCTATCGTCAGTCAAGGTGCACCAGTCCTCGTCTTTATGTTTTCCCCGGCTACAGCACTGTAGTAATGTCACTGAAGGTTTCAATATCTCATTAATGTTGCACTTTCTCCTTGGCTTTGGAGTGACCTAAAGGAACTCGCTGCAGTTCCGATGTAGATTTTAGTGGCATTAATACTAAACTCAGCAAGTATACAAATTAGTGTTGACCAATATTGTGCTTAGTGTTACATGGCGTAATTCCTTTACTGCTGTCGTATAGCATGCTCGATGCAGTGTTTTTTAATTTTATTTTAATTTGTTTCAAGAAAATAGTTTTGTTTGTGGTTTGTTGTCGGTTGGTAAGAGGTTGGCAGAGATTGTGCATACAGTGAAGGGCTGTGGTAGTCATTTGGTAATACTTATTTCTATGGTGCTAGTGCAGCAACACCTACAGACAAATAATATATGGTAACAATGATAACAATAATAATAACAATACTACTACAGTGGTGTTCCTAGGATTAGAGGGAAATAGGACAAAATGTCCTAAATCATAAAACTAATCGGACATCATGTCCTGACTACATAAAAGCAATAGGACTTTCAGATTGTGAAGCGAACCGATTAATGGTGCTTCTTTAAGATCGTTGCAGAGGAAGTATGGTGTCGGTTATTTCCCTTTCAAAAGTGTCAAGAGTTGCGGCCCTTTTGTTGTTAAACGGAATGTACTAAAGAGTGATAATAGTCTAGCATTGTCCACTATTCAAACTCGTTTTAACGGCTTTGACACTCCAGTTTGTACAGATGTTTCTTGCAGTGACCGCTCTAGTCATAATACTATCGGACAATGACCGCTAATTTCGCAATAGAATCGGACTTTTGAAGGGACACAGGTGTTTGCATTCGGTCATTTTCCAAACGAATCGGACCATGACCGATGTCCGAGGCCTCGGGACATCACTGCTACTACAACTACTAATAATAACAACAGGAAGGATACAGAAACCAAGCTTCGTGATGATCTAGGGGAACAAAATTAGTGAGGATAATGATAACAACAAGAACGACAATACAACCGAATTAACTAATTGATATTGCTTTGCATTTTAATGCCACCGTTTCATTTTGTTTTTTTCTGGGCACTCATTTTCCTGTTAAATATTGTGAGTTCCATAAGGAGCATGTGAGTCCTATGGCTTTGCCCTTGTAGTTTTATTGTGCATCGTCTGTACCTGTAGTAATTTAGGTTTAACTGGAGATGTATGTGTGAAGTGTCTTTAAAAAATGCTGTGGCTTTAGTTTTGATAGCATTGCTGTCTCACTATCTTTCATCTATCTTGGGTGGAGCGTTGTTGCCACTTGTTTGATAGCCTCCAATCTGTCAAGAGATGTCACAGTCTTGTTTCATTTTTTTGATCTGATGATGATAGATTGACACTGGGGTGTGCAAGTTGGTCAACATATGACACAGTTTAATGAACATATATTTATTGTTGGCTGTTTTGCATCTAGATTTTCTTAACAGTTGATGACCTATTTCAAAGCCCCTCCCTCTAGCTATGTGGTTTGTTTGCGGAGTTAGTTTCCCAGCTGTTTTGAAGCTTCAGTTTTTCATGAAGAAAGACTTGATTTAAATAGAAAAGCATTCAAGATTGATGTACCAAGGAATATGCGAAGGCAGTTTTATTTATTGACCTTATAATGTCAGTGTATGGTCAATGCTGTATTGTGGTTGCTACATAATGGCAGCGGGTGTTCATTACTATGCAATATTTTGGTCGTTGGACCATTTCATAGTAATGTCTATTTTAGTACTGGAGCATTTAGTGCAAAGCTATTTTGATGCGGTACTATAAGTATTTCTATGTCAGATACATAGTCATTTAGTGTACAGGAACAATGCAGCTATCGTCACAAGCATTCCACTATCATTTTCTCCACCCAAATAGTGTTGATAATTCCTGGTTGCACCTGTCACAATTGACGTTTTCATTGTTAGTGATGATTCATCTTGATCACAAACGATGCACCCTGATACCACTGTTTCAACATGTGGTCAGTGTTTTCTTGATGTGAGACAGTTTGTACATCCTGTTTATAAAACAATAATCATTTGGGATGAAGTGAAACCTGACTTTGTCGATCAATGTAAGTCCATGCAGAAATTTAATAGTGAAACATGTGGAGACAAATCTGTTCGTGTGACTAAAAGTCAGGCAATTCAGTTGGAAAATCTTTGTCCCAGTCAATATGTTTTGTCCTGCTTAGATGTTTCTCTGTGGTGAAGCACCGTTTGGTGATCTTTAGGAAAGAAACATTTGTCATTAATAAGCTATTTAGTAATTACACAAGTCTTTCTCAGAGAACTGAAGGTATTTTGCAGTTCGGGGTGCACATTACTAGACCAGTCAGTGATTTCATCTTTCTAGTCACTGGCAGTAGCTTTTGCAAATTATGTGTTGTTAGTCTGTGCATAGTTGGTGATGATATCATTGTATACTTGAACTATTAGCTGTGATTGCTTTTGAACTATTCAAGCTGCTGTAGGCTATCGGAGCCTATGGCCTCCTCTGTCTGTGATATTCATGTTGGCTGTTGTTTTTAGTGGGACATTGTTTTCTTTCCGTTGAATTGTGTTGTTTTTGTCAGCTGCAAGTTCATGGTTGGACTGTTGTGAGCAGTTTCTGTTGTACTTTGTTAAGTGATATTAAATAAAGACTGTGCTATTATCAGTTTCCGTTATACTTTGTTAATTGATATTATTTTGATATTAAATAAGGACTGTGTCTTGAGCAGTTTCTGTTGTAGTTTGTTAAGTGATATTAAATAAGGACTGTGTCATGAGCAGTTTCTGTGGAACTTTGAGTGATATTGAATAAGGACTGTGTTCTGCTTTAACTTCAAGTGTATAGGTGTTGTTTTTTTTCTAGAACAGTGAGCACTGAGCGTCCTTTAATAGTGTGGGTATTTCCTGAATATAAGGTACCAATAATAATTATAAACAGGGCATTTTTGTTGAGGCCAGTACTGTACCTTAATTAATGAGGCTAATTAGACTATTTGACTACTGTTATGGCATGGTGTTATTATCCTATCCTGTCCTATTATTACCTGTTACCAGGCTTTCTAAAATTCTGTAGTTGAACAGCAAGTTGTATCTTGTTGGAAGTTTGTTCTAATTCTCAGTAACTTTGTGACTGTAGAAATTGTATGATGAAAAGATGTCATAACTTTCTTATTACGTCAAGAATCTTAACAAACGTTGTGAAGAGTGACCGTGGAACAGTTTTATCACTGTTCATGGTACATATAGGTGCACTGAGCGGCGTGCCCGTGCAAATTGAAGTTGATGAATAGAGAGAATTGAAATAGCTGAATGAAGCATTGTGGTTGAATAGTGTGAGCACAACAGAGGAGAGGGTAAGACATATTTAAATGCGGCACCACCCTGTGGTACAGCACAACAAGAGACAACCATGGCACCCTGTTAAAACACCCTTTTATGATTGTGTTATATTCGGGCCACATTTTTAAAATGCTTTTACCCATTTTTTTTCCCTTTCTCATTGCTCTTTTCATATTTAAATGATTATAAGTTACCACATTCATTGCAAGTCTGGTTTTTTGGTATGGTTTTTCACGTTCAAATGATTACAACAGAAGAGACGCTTTAAATCTGTCAGTGTTACACTGTGATGATTAAACCTTACTTTGTACTGCGGGTCTTAGAAGTTGCCTGAATGTTCACGTTAACATACGTTGTTGCTTTGGGTCTTAGGTGGCTATATTTTGTAAAGTGTTTTAACTGCTGTTACATTAGCTGCCTAGATCTCGCCTTTGTGGCATTTGGTATTTGACAGCAACTGCCTAAGCGGGAGGCAGCATCAAAAGTAATTTTACTCTTTCTTCATTGGAATTCATTGGCTGAAGATTGTTGATTGTCCAACAGTTTGGTTTTGAAATCTTGCAGAGATTAATTTTAAAGCTGATGAGCGTGAATGATGATATAGATGTTTTTTCATGCTGTAACAAAATTGTTGGAAATCTCTGTTGCATAATTTCAATTAAAAAATATGATACTGGAAATTTTTACAACTGTTTGGCTTCCAGATGGTAGTCGTTGTTCTGTAATTTTAATCTGTTAGTATTTTCTTGGTGTGAGGAATGTGAGTAAAGGTCAGTGTTGAGTTAGAACACTTTAGTATTTGAGCACCCTTAAGTCACACAGGAGGGTTTGAATGTCAGGTACATCTTTACTGGGCACATTTTGTTTGATGGGAGTCAATAATTCTTCTGTCTGAGTCAACACAGGAGTCAATACAGTTGCTGAGTCAATACTGTTCAGATTCTCTTTAGGTCAAAGTGAGCACTTACCTACTTTTCTGTAGGTCACTGTAAAATTGTTACTACAGTTGATTTTGCATTTGAAGGTTGGGAGATCAAGGTTTGGTGTTGTGAGTTATAAGGAAACACTTGTCTTTTTTTCTGGAGTGTGTACTTGACAGTGTATAGGTTTGCAGATCATAGGTTGAGAACAGGAAATTACTTTTAAAGACTTTGAGCAACTAGTAAGTGAAAATTTAAGTGTTTGTGATTAGCTCTTTTATTAGCTCAGGTTTGAGTTGCATGAAGTGGCTTTTCACTTGTTCAGCGTGGTTGATATTTTATTGGGTAGTAATTGACAGGTTAAGAGCAGGAGGTCGTCTTTGAAGACATTTACAAATGAGATGAAAACTTGAGTGCAGTGTTTGTTGATTGTTTAATAAGAAATTACTGCTGCTTGACAAGTTATAGTTTTGCAGTTAGCGCACCGGCTTAACAGTAGATCACTGTGGTTTTTTTTAAGGCATTGACTGTGAAACTTGAAAGCATGCTCTTTTATTAGCTCAAGTTTCATTTATGAGAAGTCACTGGTTAGATTTGGTTCTCTTTTAGTAGAAGTCATTTTAGCTGTGTTTGAAACAAAGTGATTAATTTCAGTGATTCATCAGAAGGAAACTACTGCTCTTAATTCTTCATTAATCTGTAAATCGCTAGTGTGATTGATTCTTCATTGAACTGAAATCCACTGAAGTATTTGTAAAACAAACTTTGTGATAAATTCTACAGTTTAGCTAAAAGCCAGTTGTGATTAATTCTACTTCAACTGGAAGCCTGTGCAGTGATGGTGTTGTCCAATGTCCTACTTACAAAGATCGAGAGAGAACTCGCCAGCCCCCAACAGAAGAGGAGGCTGTCTCTCAAAATGGGGGACGTTTCATAACGGTCTGAACAGGTCGCTTCTGGACAAGGATGACGATGACTTTAGTGAGTTAAGTGATGCTGCCTTGGGCAAGGTTTGTAGCAGTGATGAGGGAGAGACACAAAGTGTTTGTGCGTGGGGAGGAGTGAAAGGACTTGATAAACACAATGGAGGAAGAAGAGCATTGGCAAACAATGGAACATCTTCTAATCACACCAACAAAAAACGATCTAAACATTTGGATTGTCGTATCAGTGATCACAGGGATAGTGATCAAAACCCTCCTAAAGACGGAGGGAGTTTTCTGCGTGGTGGTGGGAGCAAGGGTTCCTGGACAGCAAAAGCCGTTTGACAACGGGCTAAGGCATCGGCAGCGCAGTCCAGGACGCCACTTCAGTCCCAGCAGGCATTTCAGTCCTGCTCGCCAATCTCAGGTTTCTCAATGTCAGAAACAAGGTCACGTCTCTCAAGGTCTTGGAAGGAGTAGTGGCAACGATTTTTCCTTCTCTGAAGCGGTGTATGCTGGCCCAGATGAACCAAAAGAGAGAAAATCATTGTCAGTGCTGGATTCCATGTTGTCCCCAAGAAACAACAGAAAAGCTTTTTTCTGGGTTGAACTCTGATTCAACCCAGATTCCAAAGACTGGTGAAAAATCCTCTTTAAACTCTACAGTGTTTGTTGCAAACTCGACGAAGGTTAGTGACAAGCATGATATTCTTTCACCAAGAGGTAAAACCACAGAAACCAGGCCAAAGATGCCTTCACACTCCACCAAACCGTCTAATGTGCCTGATTCCACAGAGACCTCCTATGTGGCCAATATTTGTTCAATGTTTGAAGGCACTAATGCTAGCATGTCTTCACCAAGAACTGTCAGAAGATTTTCTGTGGATAGAGCAGACACAGAACCTTTTACTACCTCTACCATGTCTGACTTGAATTCTCCAACAACTAACACTGTAAATTTTGATTCACAAACGTCAAGCCTGTTCCAATTATTTTAAACCTGGATTTGTCTGTTTCAAAGTTTGACAGAGAAGCAAAGGAAAAAGACATTGTATATTCAACCAAAGTTGATGATATTTCTGTAAGGAGGTGGAATAGTTTTGATTCTGATGACAGTGACCATTCAAGGACAGTGTCTCAAAGTGGTGATGAAAAAGACAATTTCAGACGAGTGAATCACATTGGTGAAGACAAAGAACGTGAATTCAAACCACAGTCCTCAGGCTGGAAAGCTCTTGGTAACAGACATAACATTGTTGAACCACTTCACTTACCATCCTCTGCAAGACCCAGGTTACATTCTCTAGACTCTGAATCAGAAACCAGCTCCATTTCCCATGACAGTGAACCTCTGAGATCACATTATGAGCTTATGCTGGAAGAATGGAACTTACTGTACACTTCCCAGCAAGATCTTCACCATGTTGGATTTGATAGTAATTCTCTGACGTCTCCACACACACCTACCTCATCCTGTGGTGTAGCTGATGACTTCTCAAGCCATTGGTGTAGGCCTAGTACCTCATCCGTTGACTGTTCTTTACAACATCCTACCTCTGACAGTTCTCACTCCTCTATCACAAACTCTCACACCTTGGGAACAAATCTTGGGTGCGAATCAAAAAGAAATGTTGTTCCACCACTAAATTTGAGTGCTTTCAAGCAAGGAAGGTTTGATTTTGCATGCTCTGATTCTACCAAATCCAACGAACCTGTGTCTAAACATTGTAATACAACCTCAAACTTTCCCCCAAATTGCTTGGACAGGCCTGTGGGATCTTTTTCTAAAGAGCCCAGAACAAACGACAACATTTCTTCAAAAATGCCTCATAGTCATTCTGTGGTAAAAAATGCAGCAGGTGATGGAAGTATATCTTTGCCTTCGTGTGAAGTAGGAGAAAAATCTACAACTATTGATAAAGTTACATCTCCATTACATAGAAAGTCCACAAATGTTGACATTCTCAGGAACACTTCCCAGTTAGCTCCTGCTCAGGGAACCTCAGCAGACTCTCTTAGAAGCTCTTCTGTTAGTCAGTCATCTTCAGCTTCATCTGGTAGAAAATGGTCAGCTTTGTCCTCATCAGACAAGTGTGATTTTGAAGACAGCGTGGTCTCAGACCCATTTGAGCAAACTGATCGTGGTAGATCTAGAAGTCGCTTTGGTTTTCCTAGTGATCTCGTGAGGGAGATAATTCATCCTGAATCATCAAGGGCCCGAACCCAGTCAGAAATTTTCGAGAAAGACAGAGAGACAGGAAGTGTTGATGATGTCATTGGAGGTGCAAAGGTTGTGGCAAGCTGTCTTCGACGACTGAGGTCCAAATCTGAATCGTCAGGAACGGAGAGAGAGAGTAAGGTGTCCAAGTCTGTGCATTTCTCAATCTTCCCCTATGTCCTGGAGATTCCAGGTAAAACAATTCAGCTCTTTTAATATCTTATATTTTGGGGAGAAAGTGGTGATATTTTTTAAATTAATGATAGGTAGGGAATTCTTTGGTGGGGTTTTAATAAGCTACCCTTGAGAATGGAAATTGAACTGCAAGTATATAGTTTTATTTTTTACTTATTGAACGAGGGGTGTATGAAAAAACCCTACTACAGAAAGAGTTGTCTGTCTTTGTTGAGGTAAGGGTGAGGTGGCAGGGCTAGCATAGTGGTCAGAGCGCATGACTTGTGTATGGACCACATGTATTCAAATCCACACTTTAGCAAACTATTTTGTGATTGCTGGCTATTAGTGGAGAGCGCCTTGAGAAGCTCTCTGAGCTTGTAAGTGCGCTATATAAGAGCAACCTCTTTTTTAAATACAAAATAAGAAAGATTCCTTTTGAACTGAACTTTGAAGTGTACTTCATGGTGCAAAGACAATATTAGCACCATAAAAGTGTAGCACTTTGTATACAGCAAGTGGTGGAAGTATTTTGTGTGTAGGCTGGAGTTGTGTGACAGATGTGTATGGTGATTACATTGGTTGTATGGGGGAAACCATGCATGGCCGATGTAAAGACACCGCATCATGTCTTGTGGCCTTCAATGGAATATATTTAGGGCAAATTATACAAACCTGGTGTAAGCCATCTTATATTGTGCCAGGTTTTGTTGGCCCTGGGTGGGTGGGGTATTGGTGAGTGTGTAGTTGGGGATTTGTAGTGTATTCCATAGTGGGGAGGGGGGGGGAGGGAGGAGAGAGCCTAAGACCATGATATATTATGTAATAAATATTTGTCTTTTGATCTAGAAAGGTTATATTAAAATAAATGCATGTGCAATTAGAGAGATTTTTTTTCTTACAAAGATTGGAGCAGTCTGCTGACTTTATACAATTAAAAGGTTGCTTTCACTGAAACCAACCAACTTACATTTCAAAGGCAGTCAAATTAAGAAATAAATAAATGCCAATTTAAAAATATTGTATATAGATATGGGAACGCATAAAAATAAAATGTAGTAAAGGCATTGCTATTAGGTATGTCATTAGTTATGAAATCTATAACTATAGAAATTGAAGTATGAAATTTATTATTATTATTATTATTATTATTATTATTATTAACGTTTGTACAGCGCCCTTCCTCACTAGAGCTCATAGCGCTTTACAGAAGAAAAATTTAAATAAATAAATAAAACGAAAACAAAAATGAAATATCAAATCAGAACACACACACACACACACAAACACACACCCAAACACACGAAATATGAAATCTATAACCATAGAAATTTTAGTATATAATCTATAACTGTAGAAATCCAAGTATGAAATCTATAACTATAGAAATCCAAATGT